>JAANSO010003263.1:0-11763 GCA_036507315.1 Lepidocyrtus fimetarius | reverse complement strand
TTTTAAGTCACAAGCATAACTACTACTAGTTGCACTTAAATAGCTTTATCCATTGGGGTTAACTGATACTTCATAAGAATTAATATTTGATGAGCACCAGCATAACTACAACTAACCAGACAATTAATTAAACAAAGTCATAACAAATACTTTAACAAAAGACTGTGTATTTTTCTCATCATGCAAATTTATAGAAAGCTTGTCTCGTGTTTGCTAGAAATTATTCTTTTGTGCTTTGTATGTAAAGAATAAATACTATTACGTTGCAAGTTTTTTCTAAATGAAAGTTAACGAATATTTTGAAAGATGGATTGGGTTTTGCCATGGTTAAAATCTTATTTCATCTATGTACCTGAACTTTGACCTTGCACATGAATTCTCTTCATTTTGAAAATAATCAATCATAAAAATAACTCAGACATTTCGGCATACTCCCGAGCATAGTAATTATTCAAATCATCTAAGCAAAGCTAAAAGAATAATTGCATAGTTTTATTGATCGTAACCTATTGACCTCAATTTTTAATAAGAATCTGCTTTAAAAAGTGAAAGAGGGGAACGCAACGAAAGTTGTGTTCTTGTGTTTTTTAAACCAAAACAGGCCGTTTCCTTTGGCCCAGTGTTTCTTTTTTTTGCTCACTGCCTTCTATTGAAAGGAAAAAAGAAGGTAGGTTACCCAGCCCCATTAAATTTTGATAATGCATCGATCGATGGATGCGCTTTTGAATATGAAGAACGTCATGTCAACCGAACAGTTGTATATTCAGTGATTATTCTGTCACTGGAAGCACCTTTAAATAATTCTTTTATGTTTATACTATTATCACGTACGGACGTGCAACTGCTATTTAAATTTATTTTTTATAAAATTTATAACTCGTTTATTTTTTAGTGTTTACCAAACGAATTACTGAAAATGAAATAATAAACCTTTAAATAATGGTGTAGCAAAAACTGCAGTATTTAGTATTGGCATTTACAGTCAGGTAACAACTAAAAATGATCTAATTTCTCATTTAAACTGTTTTTATATGTCTTATGTGTATAATTTAAAAAATATGGGAAAATTGTTGTAGGACATTTCTGCAGTTTTACAAATTTCGAGTCCGCTAAGCTTAAAATGCCAGAAAACGATAATCCAAACATTAGGTAATGCTAAATCACTATTTTTAAAAGAATTTTTCAATAATCCTTGAAACAAGTCCATTTCATATCCCACAATTTTATACTAGTGCTACGGGTATTGTCATTAACCACTGTTTTTTCGAAAGGTAATGTTTACTTTGAAACAATTTGCTTTCTCGTTCACTTTTTTTATTTCTCGCATCCCAAGGCTGCAAATCCCACAATTCAATGGGTTTTAGGAATAAAGAATGTGCTCAACCTTGTCAATAATTCTGATTGTGTTTTAATTCTTTCAATGAGAGTTTGCAAAAATAGAACAAAAGAACAAACAATGAGAAGTATCCTTTAAACTCAAATCAGAAAGGCTGGCTAACATCCTATAATTAAAATTGCGAATCAGATAAGTCATTAGATAGCAAAAACTGTTGTATTTGAGGCTATTAATGTTTCTTTTTGAACATGTTTTTCTATTTTACTTGCAATAAAAAAAGCAAGTGATTTTTGCTTATACTCTTTTCTTTTCAACGAAAAATTAAGCAAAATTATCCAACTCCTTGTGAATATGCATGGATGCATGCGCCTTTGAAAATGAATTTCACGTAAACCGAAGCAGTTTTCGTGATTTATTTTAATAAACTATCAAAAATAGTAAATTTACATAACTGGAACATTTACTGTTTGACTTTTTAATTAGTTAATGCAAGTGAAATTAATGTCAATTTCAAAAGATCAGGTGACCTCCTTTTGTTTATTTTGTTTCTACAAGAAATACTTTGATTAGCAGTCAACTCTGACATTTTTATAAAAACTAATGTAATTGTAAGATGGCTAAATTCAATCCATTGTTATTCTGATTCTTGCTTTAACTTAGATGTTGCTACAACAACTTTTGCTGTAATATTAAATTACTCACAAAACATTTGCTTTGAAAGCCGTTTACCTGTGTAGATATTGACTTAACAAAGTAAATAGTAAAGCGCTAGCACACGAGCAGAATAAATCGCTTCAGAAAATTTTTACACAATTTTTTCAAAATGAAAAGTTGAAACGTTCACATGATTAATGTTCAAATATTATTGAAATAAAATCAAATAGATTATTTTCTTTTTCCAAACCGATAAATATATGATTTACTTAAAAACTCTGATGCAAGCTACACAAATGACAGTAAATACCAGTTTGATTTTCAAATTCTCAGCGAAAATTATCAATGAAAAACGTGTATCTATTCCGTGAATTAAATTACTACAAAATCAACAAAATACAAAATACCAATCGAAAAAATATCCAATCTTTATGAAAATGTCTTGACGAGTTCCAGTGTTTTGTTTACCGTCATTGATCAGTTTTTGAACCAAGGAAAATAATTTTGAAAGTGTCTAAAAACCTTTGCTGAAAACTATCTTCCCATGGTCAATTGTTTTTTTTCGTATTTCCAATTAGTGTTAAATGCAATGCATTTCAAATAGTGAATGCTACCCTGGAAGGTTGAGAATTATATAAAGTGGCACTTTTGAAGCCTATTATATTTATTCACAACCTCATATTCAATAGATTCTTTACTTTTCTTCAGTGGATTCATTGTTTGAAATGAAATTAATAACTAGGTTTTGCTCAATCAGCTTATTTTTATAATCCAATTGGTTTTTGATGCATCTACTCCACCAAACGCTGATAAAAACTTTTGTGATTTAGCAAAGTAGTAATAACAAAGATTGAACTATGCAGTATTCCATAAATTAATCTTGTAATCTCAAAGTGTGTATTTTTAAAACACAAAAGCTTGTAACTTGCTTTCAAAATGAAGCCAAACATTTTCTTTGGCAAAATTGACCATGTTTGACTATGTATTTACAATATTTCAACTTGCAAATAGAGAGATTCAAACTTTTATTTGACAACGCCGCAATCAGTATTGTGGAAGATATGCAAGCGAACTAGTACGAGAATATTCTTCCAAACACTCAACAAGCCTATCAATCATGTTTTATTCTACTAAAATTAAGCCGTGCACATGGATTTATAAAATAGGAAAGTAATTCAATACAAAATCGTCATTTTGAGAATTAACTAATTTACTAATTGCGAGAGTAAAGGTAAATTTTATCTTTTACAAAATATTTTCAATTATATCAAGGATCTGCTCTTTTTACAACAATCACCACATAATTAATCATTGTTATTCAGGCTGCGGAGAAAGCAGCTGAAAAGAATTATTGAAATTTGTAGGGTATATTTTCCATTGAGTAAATCATTACCATTACTAACCTAATCTTTTAATGAAGGATAACATAAAAATGACTTTTTTTTAGAAAAACATGACATCAAGATTCTTTTCTATGTGTACATACATCTCAGGAATTCCACTAGTACATAAGCAAGGTTGTTTGGGCGGCGTTACATTAAATAAAAACTGCACCAATGACTTTCAAATACTATTACAAAAAAAATAAAAACTCCAAACAACTTTTAGTGTGGGTGACTAATCGGATTGTAAAATGGCGGGAAGCTCTACCTTTTTAGTAGTTAATACTTTTAAAAATCTCAGTATTACCGGAGAACTGGATAAGGATAACCTTCATTAATTTCGAAAGTTAAAACAATCAAGAAATATTTGGGCCGTTTAAATTTTGCTTGTGTAAAAAGTGTTTTTGTAGCTTCCTGTACATCTCCAGCTTTCAGGTTTCTTTGAAATTGCTAAATTTATCAAAATGTGGTTCTGTATGCGTTTAGACAATTTAATGTCAATAAAAATATTCTACAAATGAATAAAGCTATTATAAACAAGATAAATCCTGTAGCAATATTTTAATTGTTCATAAATTGACTAAAGTGTGAAGTTAGTCGCACAATCGATTAAAAACGTATATTTATTTATCATGTTACTCAAAACAATTCCAAAATGTTTCAGCAGCTAATTTTTATCCAGAAACTTCGTTTTCCTTGTATTACCTTGTAATGTACAGAATTGTACAGTTCAGTTGTTTTTTTTTCAGACAGTTAGACTACCTGGTATTTTCCAAAATAAATGAAGTATTCTCTTTCACAGAGATATAGATAAGAGATAAGTGTTCGTTGCTTATATAAACGTCATTTTCAAAGTTTGTGGTTTCATTGAATTGGTAAAAAAGTCAAACTGTTTTTGTATTCGTTTAGAAAACTAATTGTCAATATAATATTTGTACAATTCGACTAAGGAATTTTAGATAAGATTGGAACTGCTGGGTTTTGCTAATTGTTTTTAGGTTGCACATATGGATATAACGGACCTGATATTATAATTTGCACCAAACATTGCAAGAATTAAAATCGACTTTAAAGATTCGCTCAGATAGTAATTTATGCACCTGTAGACTTAGAACAATGTTGACTTGAGAATTAAAAAAAATTGATTACACAACCATGCAGAAAATGGCTTACCAAGGTTTCTGTACTTTTGTGATTTATCTGATGATTTACTGAGATTTTAGATATGTTCGGACGTTGATGCCAAACGGTATTAAACAATTGTTTTATTATTTAACAAAGTCGCACAGTAGATTTTATGTCTTCTCTAATTTCAAATCAAACTGCTCAATGACGGTGATGATTTTCCCCGTTGAGTTAGCAACAAGTCCCCGCATCAAAAGTATCAGTAAAGTGCAGTTTTCAAATCCCCTTTTCCAACACTTCCTCTATTTTGGTATTCTTAAACTTTCCCACAATAAACCCCATCTCATTTGAGCAGTTTTTGAACAATAAAAATACCCCAGATAGAAGCGCTCAAAAATTACAACGATTTTAAAAACAGTACTTTTCCGAACTTACTACATACTAAATTATGCCTTTTTCAAGACATTTGAGTTTTGACTAACAGGTATGGTAAAAATATGTACAAAAAACTTTAACAGTGGCACTTTCGAAGACTCGGAAATCATTAAAAGAATTTTCAAAGGAACCAAGTTCTCATTCGTACTTGCAAGAATCAAATGGTAATCTTCAGAAAGTAAGTTAATTTTTATATTTATTTTTATCAATAAATAAATTTAGTTTACTGGGATGCGTTTACAGATCATTTTATTCCCGCCCTTAAAAAACCAAAGCTGGCACAGTTTGAAAGTGTGAAGCATGCTGTTCTACATAAATCCATCTTGTATTCTTAGAGTGTAAATTTTTAAAACAAGCATCAAGGTGGTAACTTGAACTGAAGAACTGTAAAATGAACGTAGACATTTTCTTTGGTAAAATTAACCATTTTTAACTAATTATTTACGATATTTCAACTTGCAAATAGAGAGATTCAAACTTTTCTTTGACAACGCCGCAATCACTTTTGTAGAAGATATGCAAGCAAGCAAAATAAATATAAGGTTGTTCACCTACACACAACAAAGCTATCAATTATTGGTTTATTCTATTAAAATCAAAGCCGTGCATATGGATTTCTAAAATAGAATTCAATCCAAATTAAAATGGGCATTTCGAGACATTCGTACTAATTAGAAGAGAAAAAGTAAATTTTATACGTCAGAGATCTGCTCTTTTTACATCAATCATCACATAATTAATCATTCAAGCTACGAGGAAAGTGGCTAGAAAGGTTTATTTTCTATTCAGTAAATCATAATCACTTCTAATCTAATTTCTTAACGAAAGGTAACTTAAAAATGACTTTTTAAAGACTTCTTAGAAAAACATGATATCAGGATTCGTATCTATCTACCCTATAAATCTAATACTTTGAACTACTACATGAGCACGGTAATAATTTAGCGTTTCATTAAATAAAAACTGCACTGTCTTTCAAATGCTATTGCGAAAATAAAAACTCCAAACAATTTTTAGTGCGGGTGACTAATCGTATTGAATAAAGCCGGAAAGTTCTACCTCTTTAGTAGTTAATAGTTTAAAAAACCTCAACACTAGCAGGAAACTTAACAACCTTCAATATTTACGAAACTTAAAACAATCAAAAAATATTCGGGCAGTTGAAATTTTTCTTCTGTTTTTAGTTTCCATCACATCTCCAGCTTCAAGGTTTCATTGAATTTGCTAAATTTAACAATTTCTGTTTGCGTTTAGACAATTTAACGCCAATTACATTACTGTGCAATTGAACGAAGCTATTGTAAGACAGGTAGATCTTGTCGTATTGGAGTTCAGTAGTGATATGTCGACTAAAAGATAAAGCAAGTAACACAATCGATTAAAAATCGCATTTAAGTTACTAAAAGCAATCCAAAAATGTTTCAGCAGCTAATTTTTATCCAGAAACTAAAGTTTCCTTGAATTAAAGTACAGAATTGCATACTTCAGTTGTTTTTTCATACAGTTAGAGGATCCGGTATTTCCTCACCTGACATTATAGGTTACACTAACAAGTACAAAAATTTAAATCATCTTTAAAGTTTCGTTTGGAAAATAATTTAAGAAAATTGCGAAAAAATAATAGCTTGGTCGCAAGTCTTCTTTTTCACAGAGATAAGGAACTATAGAATTTAAAAAGGCAGTGTTTGCTATATTAGCAAAATTTAATTTTCTAAACCTAAACTAATTCAATTTAAAAACTGCTCATAAACATTTGTTGCCGTTTAAACTTATCTCGTTTGAAATTAAGTACTTTTTCTTGGTTCTTTAGCTGGGGTTGAATCAGGAAAGTTAAAAACTTAACATTTCAACTAACTTCTCATCTATTGTGGTACCAAGTAGAAAACTAGTTGTTAAGAAAATTAATCAAAATGACAAAGAGTGTTATATGAAAGAAATTATCACATTTTTGTTGGTTTCATTGAATTTACTTAAATTTTTAAATTGGTTTTGAATTCGTTTAGAAGACTTAATGCCAATAAAAGTATTGTAAAATTCGACTAAAGAGGTTTAAATTATATCAAATCCAAGATTTTTTTATTAATTAATTTTGAACATTAAGCCTATACCCAACTACTATCATATGAAATTTCACCAAAAACTGTAAGAAATAAAATCGACTCTAAAGATTTGTTCATCGTCAAATAGTAATTTATGCACAAGTAGTCTTACAATGCGGACTTGAGTAGTAAAAAATTCTGATTAGATAACCATCAACTAAATTGTTTACAAAGGCTTCTGTACTTTTAAAATACAGAATTGAAATGGATCAGATAAGTTAAGTTAAGTGCGCTGAAAATAAACACATTGAAAACTTGTTTATTCCAATTATAGCAATTAACTGACGAAGTATTGCGAATTTTAATGTACTGTAAAAAGCAATTCTGCTTCTTTTGCTTTGTTCTGTTGATTTATGAAGCAATGATAGAGCTACAATTCACTCCGCTTCATTCCCAGTGAATGCTTACTTTATTCTTTGAGCCAATAGTTCTTATACAATTTTACAATGATTATTACAAATGCTTTTGCTTTTACAATATTTGAATCTTAATGATGATGGTGTAGTACGTAGGCTGTCCAAGCTACTCAATCCACCTGGACCTCCTCCGTTACTATGAACAAATGGCTTATTGCAAACAACTTTTGTATACATCTCATTATGAGCAAATTGCAGGGATTATCAATGTTTTGTGCAATATCTCGGAAACAAACTTATAGCCACAGCTGAAATTTTGCCACAAAATACCTCTTAAGTAAGACAACATTCTGTAAAAATTTCAGATAAATCGTGCTCCGTAAACGTTATAATATGTTTATAGTAAGACTGACAGTTTGGTACTCTGGCTTTTATATTTGCATTGCTGTCAAATTGTTTAATCCATCTTGACGGAGTAAACCTTACGGAAGCATAGAAAACACTTGCTTGTTTTTACTTTGATTTTGATTTGTCACATTTTTGTACGGGCGTTGGAGGCATCTTCCTCTTTTAGCGTTGGCTAAAACAAAAGAAAAATGTATCGGAAAATAATTTACCAAATTAAAAACAAACCCAAAGAATGCCTACTTCCTTTCTTTTGTTTTTCAATTTGAAAGTAAAATTACAAAAATGCTCTTCCTAAAAATCATACATTATTAATACAATTTGATAGCAAAGGATATAAAAATTAGCTCAACTTGCACAAAACCTTATGGAAAATAAAAATTGTTATTGTAGAATAAACATAAGGTCAATGGATCTAATTTAAAACCTTACAACAGCAAATAAAATTGCATTATTGTCGTTTTATTTGAAGAAACAGTAATTACGCAAAATTTTCTTAATGCAGCAAAACAAATGTCCCCTGCGTTTATAAAAGCGGTTACAAAGAGAAAAATTGAAGAAAAGGGGTCATTTGCATTTAGGTCTTTGAACGGATCAAAAAAATGTTGGCATTTCTCGGCTTTTTTATGAACGCGTGAAAGCATAAATAAGAAAAAATAAGTTGAGATAAGAAACTGGTAGACAATTATGTTTATTAATATATTTTCTGTTTGAAATATAAATCAACTATATTTATAGCCATTAAATGCAATGATTGCAAACTTTTATTTCAAATGGCCGGAGGACATTCTTTTGCCACACTTGGATGTTAGGTGCATGAAATGGAATGAAAAGGAATGGGAAAACTGCTTTGTATTGACTAATTATACGAAGGTTCAATTTATCTTTAGTCGCAGAACTTCTTCGATTGAATTGATTTTAAATCAAAAAAAAGTTTGCTAGCGAATTTCAAACAGGGATAAATGTTTCGGGAATTAAACCTTTATTAAAAATAATAGCTGTGGAAAATCTAACTTGTTAAGTTGTGCTTAAAACTGCAAAAATTTAAATTGGCTTTGAAATAGCAATTAAATATTTCATTCAAATCAGTAAAATCTTCGTTAAAGCAATCATTGCAATGCCATCTGCAAGGACAAAAATATTATTGTCTCCATTTTATTTTGAAGATACACAACTTTTACCCAATACTAAAATGGAGATCAATTTGTCAGAACTTCTACCTTTAGATAAAAAATGTTTGGTTGATAATACAATTTGACACCGATTGAAACTTTTTTCGATCGAAACTCAGGCTGCAAGTTTAAGTAAATATAAAATGGATAAAATTTTGAATGGTTTAAGAGCATTGTAAAACAATTGGGGAATCCATAATCGGTTAACAGCCAACAATAAATTTGCAGTTTTTCCGTTTAGTTTTATGTATAGATTAAGTGTATTTCATTGTTAACAGTAAGAAGTATAATTCTTCTACTTTCATTTTGTTTAACTTGATCAAAAAATAAACAAAAGCACAAATGATTACTTTATCCAAGTCAACGACTTGACCCTTTTTCTAAACTGATAAAATTCGACTTGGCCCACTTTTCAAGAGCAAACGACGATTTGCGTTACAATTTTATGTAATTAAAATATGACTGTAAAAAGAGATTAGAAGATTTTAAAAAACCTCGCAATTATTTTTCTCACTTCAGCGGTTACATTTAAACACTATTCAAACATTTTTAACTCATGTTTACATAAACCAAACAAAGATCTCTGAATGGCTTAACCTAGATTAATTAAAAGTGCAAAAAGATCAAAAGCTGATATCAGTTGTAAATACTATCAAATCAGTCCTTCCGTCTCGTAATGTCTCATCTGTTGTGAATAGAAATAAAATTGCATTTCTAATCGTAAGTTGACTTATCATTTTTAAAAACGTTGTAATTACTGCATTACATGGAAACTTCTCTATTTTGAAATGATAAAAAATGACCTAAATTATATCCAGTTTAATTTCAGACTTATAAATGCAATTTCTCAATACACAATAAGATTCTCTTCAAAATTTGTTTTGTTTGATAACTGAAGTCTGTGATGTAAAATAATTCACCCCAAAAAGTCAGAATTATTTTAACAAAATCGTAGATCTTTATTTAAAAATTCAGAGCAAAGTTTAAGAGAAATGAACAGATTAAACCCTGAATGTCGAATGACCAAAGTGAAATTTAAGCTCACTTATATATGGTGCTCGCCTTCTAACAATCATATGCAGGCGAGCCCTTTCACAAATAATGAAATTTTCCAATCTATAAAAAGACTTATCTTTTCCTAGAAATGGCTTGACTGAATTTAGTCAGCCATTCAATAACCAATTTTATCCGGCTTTCTTTCGGGCCTTTAACATAAAAATAAAAACTTAATCCTAAACTTTTTACCCTTTTACCAACTTTTAAATACTAAATCCACTCAGAAAATAATATAGCATTGTTTTAAAAAGGTACGATGAGGAAAGGCTGAACATTACTCATCACAAAGTCAACGGGAAGTGTATTATGGAATAGGAAGTGTAGAAGATCGTTCGGTGTGCTTTTTTATTCTCATGGAAAGTTAAAAGCCAAACTCGAAATCAATAAAAGGCAGCAAGCCTGCTTAGACACTAGATCGAAGTATTTTTGTAATGCATTCTTAGCTACCCTAACTACAACAGTGCCAAAATAAGTTTTTGCCAATTTTTTGCAAAAATTATTTGCAAAAATTATTTGCAAATTTTTTGACATATTCTTTGTCAATGGACCATTACCGTTCGAATGATATGCCACTTGCCATATGTTGCAATTTAAGATTTTCTAACGGTCACTTCTAACGGCTTAACCGTTAGTCCAATATTGCTCAAAAACTATACAGCTTATCTTTAGTCCGATTTCTTCCATCTTGCTAAATTTCATTGCAATCTGTTAAGGCGTTTTTGACTTCTCGTGGGAACGGACTAGACGGACAGACGGACAGACAGACAGACAATCATACTAAAACCATGACTAGATCTTCGATCTAGTAATAAAAAACAACAACTTCTATGAAATTTATACAAGAACTGACGAAAAATTCCATCAATTGGTCATCATATATAATCTTTGTTGCAATTTAATTAATGTATTTTAAAAAAACTCTTTTTGTCGTTGGAACTGTTTTATAAATATATACTTTTTCAAAACATCCCAATTCCAAAATACAAGTTCTTATATTAAAAACATATTTGTTACTCGTATTAGGTTTTTCAATTTATCTTCAAAAACGGCAATAAAAATTGTCTTAATTGAAAACATTTTTATAGATTCAGATGCAGAGGTTATGTCTAATAGAGAAACTTCAACCCAGTTGTGCATCCATAATTTTAAAATAGACATTTTATTCAACTTCTGTTAATTTCATGGCATTCACGGCCATGTCCACCAATCAAGTTTACTTCAGAAAATTTGTTCTTTTGAAAAATCAATAGTATTTTGTCTTTCTCATTCAGCTACTATCTCATTGCTAATATTCTAAAATCAAACGGGTTTGTACTCAGAAATGCATTTAACATTGTCAATTTCAGATTTTTTACTAATAAAAATTTAGTTCAAGTATAAAAGTAAAGGGAACTTTGATAAAGTGGCCTTTGTCGGGCTACAAAATACATTTATTACATAATCTTTATTTTGAAGAAGTAAATGTTTCACATTAAATGCTTTAAGAAGCCTCATATATTGCGATTGAAGTGAATTTAAGCACAAAAATGCTTGTTGAACTACAAAGATAAAATTAGTTCTCTAGATTTTGTAGAAACCTAGATAAAAGTGTTCTAGTTCTTTAAAGGATTAACTTTACTGACGCTATTCCTTACCTAATCCTACGAAATACCTTAAAAATAAAGATCCGCTACATTGATCTTTTGTACGAATTGCATAAAGAGGTGTTTATAAAGCACGCCATTTACCTAAAATATAAACTCA
>JAANSO010003262.1:0-11763 GCA_036507315.1 Lepidocyrtus fimetarius | reverse complement strand
CATTTTACAAAGGAAAACGCAATAACAAATAGCATTTAATTTTTTACATAAAAATTTTTACAAGGGGGCCCAATTTACATGTGATGGTCCGGGGCCCAGCCCAGTCTAGATTAGGCACTGCTTCGCCACATCACCCGATCTAAACACAATTGAACTCAAAGGCTTCAGCATTCTTTTCAACTCGTTCCATTTCACTCCTCCAAAGTTTTTATTGAAAGAAATAAATTGTATGGGCCAAGTTTGCTCCAATAACATTTCTGACAGGGATTCAGATCCGGTCCAAAGTTTTGGGATGTAAATCAAGCAAAAATCCAACATTAAAATGGCTGGAATACAAGAACAGTAAATTTGAGGAGAGAAAAGTTTCCATCCAATTAGTAAAAACACGTTTAACGAAACAATCAAAGAAAAACAAACGGCAATGTAGACAAACATGAACCTCCTCATGATCCAATCCCCGCTATTTTGAAGTAAAGATAGTAGTTTGTAGAGATGAATAGCTTTCAAAGGATTTCTCAAGCTAATCCTTTCAATGGTTTTTAAATTATTTTTAAAACTTAAAAAGTAATGGAGACTTGAAAAAGACAGAGTAAAACTTCGGGAGGATTCGTGTGCAAAAACGTACAAAAGAAATAATCTTATTGAATTCTTTAATATTGGGGTGTTTTCTAAAATCTCTAAATCTTTTAATATGTGAAAAACAACGTCGAGCTCAAAGTATAAAAAAGTTGGTATTCCAAGCCATGCTATGTACGTTGTTTGCAGTACTCCAATATTTTGTAAAATTCCGATAAAATCCCAAACCTTTTTTCCACGCCACATTTGTTTTAGTTCAAATTTCACCGTTTTTATGTATTTGCTTAAGTTATTGCAGTTTTTGTTTTTAAATCTGCTGATTTTCTTTGATTTTGGGTCCCTCGTGATAAAAACTTGTTCTGTTTTCCACGTCTCAAATTTTCCCATTTTTTCTTCAAAATCGCAAACGGTGTTAAAACAGTTGCAAATGCTTTTGCTGTAGAATACATACGGAATCGAAAAGGCCCATCCAAACGCTGTTAAAATTATCAATCCAATCCATAAAATTATAACCAAACCGGAAACGTCTTTGGGGCGAAAAATTGATTTTAAAATGTAAAAAAGATAAAGCAAAACTATTGGGTAATAAGTTAAAAATATTGCAAAATAGTAAACTATCCGGTTTGCTTTTTTCTTTTGAACTTCATAGCGATTCCTGGAGTGATCGAAGTGAATTATATGAGGGTAAAAGTACCAACTGGGAAGTTCCTGAGATAAAAATGATGATGCAAACATAAGCGTAGTTGTCATTTTGGTTGCGATGGAAACCTTTATCTAAATTTCGTTTCGTTTCTTAAATATGCGAAAAACTTAGAAAAAAAGTTGGAAAAAATAATTTTGATGAATTGACTGTGCAATGACTTATCCGAAAATGCCAGCCGAACTACTGACTAAAAAAATTCTTTTATTCTTCTCAATTTTAAAATAATTGAAAAATTAGCCTTATTCTCCAAAAACACATTAGTTTTTTATAATTAAGCATGAAAAAAGCAATAGAGTTTAGTTAAAAATGTGAATTGGCATGGCTTTCTACATTTTTTGTAATCATAAGGAAAGTAAACGACTTACACAAACCCTGAATGCTTACAATGGCTGTTAAATCTAGCGGAAGTTTTTATCAATGGCAGGACATTGTAGTAAAATTCAATTAAAAACAGTTATTTACCTGATTAAGCATTAGTTTATTTCCCATTTCCGGCATCATATCTCTTAAAATTTGTTAAGTAATTGTAATTGAATGCAGTTATCTTAATTATCTTATTCTGCCTGTTAGGAATTGTACGATTACTGACCAAGGTTTAATTTACCAATTAGAAAGCTCTTTTTCTAAAGTGGTTTAACGATTACAAAATTGGTAACAATTTCTTAAAACGATTGAATAAAGTACAACTAATAAAAAATTAAAAACCGAGTAATTTCATAACTTTACTAAAAAAATAAATTAGTCTTGATAATTACGCTACTAATTTTAAACCGAGTTCTTGGTCTATGGTGTGCATTTTAAAGTGATTTAATTGGTGATTTTTCAAAAACTAGCATTCTTTCTAAAATTTCCCAAATAGTTTGCCACTTTAAATCCTCCATGAAGGAGTAAATATGTATAAAGGAAAATTTTTCTTCCTTTTTCAAAAGTTTCTATTGAATTCCATTGTGGATCAAGACCAACTTCAAGTTTTGTTTGACTTGTATCAACAGCAGATATGGTTATCTTCATTTGGTCTACGGCCAGCATAATATTTGCTGGAGGTCTGTAAATAAGAGTGTTATCTTTAATCAGATTCTCCAAACTTTTATATGATTCCGATTCTGTGGGGCGAACCATGTTCCTTTCTCTAAAAGGACTTTCATCAGACAGAGCTTTATAGTAAAAGCTTTTCTATTTCAGTTTCACTTAAGCCTTTGAAACTTTCATCCCCAATTTTTGCTAAATAATTTTATTTTTTGTTGCAAGTTTTAAAAACGCTGAAGAGGGAAACTGACAAGCGAAACTTAAAGGTGATGTAATTTCAATATCAACAAGTTTAAACACTTCTTTCTAAATCCATCCCAAGTTGAGAAATCCAGCGGAGCTGTAGAGGTGTCAGTTTTCCACGGGGCAAATAGAGCTTTATAGTATTCTTGAAGGAAAGTATTAGTATTGTTAATTGGTGTAAGAATTGTTTGGGATTGGGATAAGGGAAACAAAGTATAGAAACGAAAAAGGAGAAAGAAAGTTTTATACCTTTTTGAGCTATTAGCAAAATTGATTTTAAAAAATACTTTAACCCTTGATTATTCTTTGAAACTCGTACTCGAAAGGATATTGCATAAAATAGATTTATGAATCTTTCAGTATGAAAAATAAATAAACTTTACCCTTTTTAGCATAAATGACTAAAATGCTTTGAACTCTGGTTAGAAAAAGGTGAAAGTATTCTTTCATTTACCTTCGTTTAAATTAAGTCCCACCTGCTAGTTCTCGACTAAAACCTTTCGAAAAATAATTAAAAGTGTTTCTAAAAAAGTTTAATAGACGTGGAAATAGCCAAATGATTTAAAGAAATTTCTAGTAAATTTTCAAGTAAATTGACAGTTGGCATTACCCGTGCAATTATTTTGTTTGGCTGTAGATCATCCTTCACAAGAACCGGAATTAACTTGTCAATTAAAATTTAAGTAAGATTCTCAATTTTTAACCATTTTTACTTTTCCAAATATTTATTATCTGTCAGCTTAATCAATTACTAATCAATAATCGGAATAAATATGTATCTTATATATTAAATGTGGAACACAAAGTATTTTTTATTACTGTTGAAATTACAACGCTTTTAAAAACTAAGTAAAAATTACTAAATAAATTGTAGCTGTACATTGTTGGAAATTGAACAGGATCCAAATCGTTTATAAAATTTACAAAATTCATGTTGAAAAAAATTACATCATTTTTAAGTTTTGCTTTTGAAAAATTCTGCTTTTAGTTTGAATTGAATAATCTTAAAACATACTTTACTATACTATTAGGTTTTGATGTATTACCTGAGCCTTGTTTCTTTTAGAAATGCACAGTTGACATGTGTCGTCGAAGCTTACCACTCTGGGAAAAACCCTTGTTGCAAATAAGGCAGGTATGAGGTTTTTCCCCGGTGTGAGTTCGAGAGTGATTGGTTAAATCAGAAGAATTAGTGAATCCTTTGTTACATATTTGGCAAACGTAAGGCCGCTCTCCTGTATGAATCCTCCTGTGCCTTTTTAAACTTTCCTTTTGGCTGAAACTTTTTTCACAAAACTCGCAAGAAAACGGTTTTTCTCCTGTGTGGGTCATTTCGTGTTTCTTTAAATTTGGCCGCTTCAGAAAACATTTATTGCAAACCACGCACTTGTAAGAGGTTTCCCTTAAAAGAGTTTTTTTGTGCGAGTTCAAGTCCTCGTTCCGTTTAAAATTCATTTCACACACGTTGCACTTGTATGGTTTTTCTAGCAAGTGAGACCTTAAATGCGCTTTCAGTAAGCTGCTACTGTAAAAAGATTTCGGGCACAAATCACATTCAAAGGGTTTCTCTCTTTTAGTTTTGTGTTTTTCTTGATGTCGCATTAAATTTCCTTTGGCTTTGCACTCAGCTTCGCAAAGATTGCAAAAATAAGGAGCTTCTTTTGTGTGCTTTAGCATATGACTTTCTAACTTGAATTGGGAAGGAAAAAGCTTTCTGCAGAATAAACACTCCTGTGTTATTTGGCTTCCAATCCCATGAAGGCTTTTAAGATGGTACATTAAATACTGCTTGGACGAATAAGCAACCCCACAAATATCACATTTTAAATCTTTCTTGATCTTTGCCTTTTCCATTTTTAATTGATTTGAAAAATAATGGGAAAATTTTTTTCTGTTGGCTTAATTAAAAGAAAACTTTAATTGCAACGAAATTATCTAAAGAGGATTTTTAATTAAAATATTTAAAATTTGCTTAAGTTAAAATAGTTTTAACTTGTTGCTATCGAACACGAGAACCACACTTGTTTACGAAGCAGTTTGGTTCTACAATTTTAAAATTTTTACTTAAAATTTAACCATCCAAGTAAAAGTTCAGCGAGATCTGAAATACCCCTTCTCTAAAAACGTACCTTGTCTTAATATTTTCAAACATTCATTTTCTCTAATTCTATTGTTTTCCTTTTCAAGTAAAGCCACAAGAAATCTCTTCATATCTACCTTGAAAGTTCTTATGTACGTGACAAAACTTACTCAGAGAGTGGCGTACGTGACAAAAACCTGTCATCAACAGCAGAAAATTAATATCGAAAGGTTTTAACAACAAAAAATGGGTTAGTATTGTAAGGATTACAGAAAATAAATAGAATCGCCAGCGGGATATGTATAAAAAATATTGCATTTAAAAAGGAAAAAGGTAAACCACAATCCACACTAGAGGTTTTCAATGCACGGCTAGGAATTTTGATAATCCGCTCTATACTTTAAAATAATTAGGAATGGACGCAAATGTTGTTTTTATGTAAATGGAAAGGAAGCTGAATGATTTATTCATGTCTTGAACATTTTGTAATATTAAAGAAATCCTTCAAAATTTTTCACAGATTGATAAAAGTCAATGTTTAGTATTGATACGTTTCAAGGATTTTTTAAACCCAAACCATACAGTCTAATACTTGCCTAACTCAGCTCAATCCTAATTTGTTTTCATGTTCTTTTACTAAACGTACTTTAAATTCCGACTTAAGTTTAAAAAGTGAAAAAATATAAAAAAGCATTTTAATTATTAAGTGTAAACTTTATAAATCTTATTGTAGAATCTCGAAACTTAACCTAACTCCAAAACAATAAATTGGTTTAAAAAGATAGTATAAGAAGTATTAAAATTTCAGCCTCTGAAGATGGTTAAAAATTCCAAAGAAAAACCTTTTAAGTGCAAAGTTTGTAATTTACGATATTCTTCCAAACAAAACCTAACCAACCATCTAAAATGTGTTCACAACATTGGCACCTTTGCAAAACCGGAGTGTTTGTTTTGTAAAAAGCTTTTACTTGGTCGAAATGCATTAGAAACGCATCTCTTTAGCCACACAAAGGAAGCTCCATTTATGTGTAACTTTTGTCCCTCGTGCTTCTCAACCAAAGGTTGTTTAAAACGACACTTGATAATTCACAAATCAATCCAAAATCAATTATTTCAATGTGATTTGTGTCCTAAATCCTTTTATCTTCTTCAAGGACAAATTCAGCATTTAAAAACACACTTACTGGAAAAGCCGCACAAATGATATTATTGCAAAATGGGGTTCCGAACAAACTCGGAATTAAAAATACATATCAGGGCTCATACAGGTGAGAAACCATTTGTCTGCAAAACTTGCAAAAAAAAACTTTCAAAAAATGTCTATAAAACCCATGTTTACTTTTTCAGGAACTAAACGTTTTGCTTGTGAGGTTTGTAATGCAAAGTTTGCTGAAAAAGGAACTCTCAAGAGGCACATGAGGATTCATTCAGGAGAGAAACCCTACGTCTGTAAAATTTGTCAAAAAGAATTTGCTCTTTCTCCAGGCTTAAAGCGTCATATCCTAAGTCGCACTGGTGAGAGGCCGTAATCTTGTAGCGTTTGCAAGAAAGACTTTTCAAGAAAACAACACTTACAAAGGCACATTTCAAAGCATCAAAAACAATGAAGCTGATGACCGGAGACCTGTAGAGTACAAATTACCAATAATAATTTGTTTGTATTTATGGTGAATTTATTTGCACAAAATATTTTTTGAGACATACTAAAAGTCACCCTAGCAACAATTCACCCTAGCACACACCCTAGTACAAAAAGTCACCCTAGCAAGAAAAGTCACCCTAGCAAGAAAAGTCACCCTAGCAGCAAATATCACCCTAGCAAAAAAAGTCACCCTAGCAGCAAATATCACCCTAGCAAAAAAAGTCACCCTAGCAGCAAAAGTCACCCTGGCAACAAAAGTCACCCTAGCAGCAAATATCACCCTAGCAAAAAAGTCACCCTAGCAAAAAGAGTCACCTTAGCAAGAAAAGTCACCCTAGCAACAAAAGTCACCCTAGCAACAAAAGTCACCCTAGCAAGAAAAGGCACCTTAGCAACAAAAGTCACCCTAGCAACAAAAGTCACCCTAGCAAGAAAAGTCACCCTAGCAAGAAAATTCACCCTAGCAGGAAAAGTCACCCTAGCAAGAAAAGTCACCCTAGCAATCAAAAGTCACCCTGGCAACAAAAGTCACCCTAGCAAAAAGAGTCACCTTAGCAAAAAAAAGTCACCCTAGCAAGAAAAGTCACCCTAACAAAAAAGTCACCCTAGCAACAAAAGTCACCCTAGCAAAAAAGTCACCCTAGCAAGAAAAGTCACCCTTGCAAGAAGTTCTTTATACCAATAGCAAAGACAGCAAGCCTGCTTAGACCCTTGCTTGAAGTTCCAATAAATCAATATTGGAAGCTTAATTTTAACTGTTTTCTGCCTATTCCTTTCAAATTTTATTGTAATAATGCAGCTAAAGATAACTCATATTCTACTTTTCATATGTTGTAAATTGAAATTTTACAACAGTCAAATCCACCGTTGTAACCGTTTGATCAACAATGCTAAAAACCTAATTAATATATCTAAAATGCTATGCTGTCACTTCGCTAATTTTTCAGCAACAGCTATAAGTACATATAGCATTATATTTTCCTTGTACTATGTTAAGTATTTATGATTACACAAACCATTCTATTCCAAACTACGGCGGCTATGGAAAAAAGTCTCATATAAAAAAATAATTCAACTTGTTTTGACATCTCCAATATTATTTTTGGCCTAACTAAAATAACAAATTTTTTAATTTATTAAGAAAAATTTCCCAATTTACCCCTTTCTTTTTATCAAATTATTTACTGTAGCAAGGCAATTTTTGAAATATTTTTAGTTTCGGAATAAATCGTTCAAATAAAGCCTGCAAAGGAAAAATTATACATATTCCAAGGTTACCAGAAACATATTTTTCTTCCTATGATTACTTTTCTTGTTAGGGTGACTTTTTTGCTAGGGTGATTTTATTTCTAGGGTGAGTTTTGTTGCTAGGGTGACTTTTGTTGATAGGGTGAGTTTTGTTGCTAGGGTGAGTTTTGTTGCTAGGGTGACTTTTGTTGCTAGGGTGACTTTTGTTGCTAGGGTGACTTTTGTTGCTAGGGTGACTTTTGTTGCTAGGGTGACTTTTTTGCTAGGGTGACTTTTATTGCTAGGGTGACTTTTTTGCTAGGGTGAATTTTCATGCTAGGGTGACTTTTTGTACTAGGATGTGTGCTAGGGTAACTTTTTTGCTTGGCTGACTTTTATTGCTAGGGTATGTTTTGTTGCTAGGGTGACTTTTCATGCTAGGGTGACTTTTTGTACTAGGGTGTGTGCTAGGATGAATTGTTGCTAGGGTGACTTTTAGTATGTCTCATATTTTTTGCTTCGGCTGTATAGGTTAAATTGACATTTTTATTTCAGAGGTTTATAAAGTTTTGGTTATATAAGTAAACTATTTTGCAAATTTAATTTGTTGTCAAATAAATATGTAAAATTTATAATTTTATAAACAAGCATGAGTATATTGTAACTAGTTGTTGGCCCGATTATGTCGCATCGGGGTGCTAGAGATGGAGAAATCGTAGTATGCATGCTTACGTTTTAGAAGTTTTATGGTCCATTTGGCTTTAAGGAAGAAACAACAGGATTCGAATAGTTAAACCCTACTCCAATTAAACCTAACCCTCATTAAATACACTTGCATAAACCTATTAAAATAATTTTTAATGTAAGCTTAATTGTATTTTTACAAGATTATTTTCAGCATTAAAAAACATAAGTAATTAAATTTATGAAAAACAATTTCAAACATGTGTCAAACTATTTTACGTAATTCGATTGAACTGAATAAATAAAAAAAATGTCAAATACCATTTAATTGTTTGCTTATGACGGTTTCGTCAATACTTCCAAATACGAAACGGCAATTATTAGAATATAGTTTTCTAAAATCGACTAAAAAGAGAATTAAATTATGTAAATAATGCGAATTGGGGATCAGAAAGAAAACTATTTTTGGCAAAATTACAAAACCCTATGTTGTATGTATGATTTTGTAAACTTCGGATTCAGCAAAATCTTTTTTAAACCTGCAGACTACTTTTACAAAAATCTATGACGTAAAACATAGCTTCTAAAATTTATTAACCACACGCAATTGCAAAATATTCCAAGAAACGTAACACTTCATTAGTAGAAAGAAAAACAAAATCCAAAAAAATTGGATACAGGTAACTCGTCATCTGATCACCTCTTAATTGCTAATGATCCTTTGACCCGTGCACCTGCAGGTTTGATTTTGATCCAAAGTCCTTCTCGCAAACAGTGCAGGCATCGGGCTTCTCATCAGTGAGTTCGGATGTGACGCTTTAAGTTTGAAGATTGGGCAAATCCTATCTGACAAATTTCACAGACAAATGGTTTCTCGCCAGTGTGACTTTGGATATGACGATTTAAGTTTGAAGATTGAGCAAATCCTATCTGACAAATTTTGCAGACGTACGGCTTCTCTCCAGAATGAATCCTTATATGGCTTTTAAGATTACGTTTCCGAGTAAACAAGCCATTACAAATCTCACAAGAATAATATTTCTTTCCTGAATGAGCAAACATGTGTCTTTTAAAGGCATTTCTTTCTGAAAAGTTTTTTGCGCAAATTTTACATTCAAATTCTTTCTTTTCTGTGTGAGACCTTCTATGCAATTTCAAAGACCAGTTTTTTCGAAACACTTTTCCGCAATCGGTGCATTTGTACGGCTTTTCCAGCAAGTGGGTTTTTAAATGCTTAGTTTTGTTAGAAAGAAGTAAAAAGGATTTTGGACACAAGTCACATTGATATTGTTTATTCTGTGTTGAGTTGTGAGTTATTAAGTGGCGCTTTAAGCTACTTGACTGTGTAAAGCACGAAGGACAAAGTTTGCACATGAATGGAGCTTCATTTGTGTGGCTAAAGAGGTGCTTTTCTAAAGCCTGTTGGCTTTGTAAAAGTTTTTTACAAAACAAACACTCCGGTTTTTCGATAGTGCCCATATTGTGAGCACATTTGAAGTGGTTGATGAAGCTTTGTTTAGAGGAATAACGGAAACTGCAAATTTTGCACTTTAATGGCTTTTCTTTGAAATTTTTCACCATCTTTAATCCTTGCAAGTTTTACGCCTTTCAAATAACATTCCTTAATTCAATTTTAAAAACAAAACAAATAAACGATACAGAATATTAAAAAATTGATTCAAATAAACCTGAATGATTCTTCAATTCAAAATAATAAATTACAAAATGAAAGCAAAAATCAATAAATATTTTTTGCAACTTACACGGCGTGAGTGAATGGAGCGTTTGTAACTTCAGATTGGTTTTTCAAAAATGAAACAAAGCTAAACCTTCTACAATATATCTTTTATCTTTTAAGCGTTCAAAGAATATTCCTGTATACGCACTTTTCTGAAATATTGTAAACACAAATTTAAAAATTAGTGGGTCTTTTTTAGGCAGTTCTCTTTTCAAGACTTGCAAGCTAAAGAAACCCTCTGAAGTATTTTTTGAAAACTAAAGTTAAAAATTGGATTTTTATCACCACTTTTATTGAATGCCTCTAATAGGTCTAATTTTACATCAAAATTCTTATCCTGGATCCTTTCAAATACTGGTCATAAAATGGTTTCAGAATGCGCCTTGTTTGGTTGAACCGTTGAACGTGAGGGTACCTCTCACATCTTCCCGGTTGTTTTAGGCCTGTTTGAGTAGTTAAAACAAACGGCATTGATAAACGGATTAAAAAGCTTACAAGTTCTCTAAAGCTTGGTTGTTCATAATTCATCACTGTGTACTGTCACGTAAACAACAAACAATGTTTAGCTTTCAAATAAATACCTGGATAGGTAAAATGTCTTTGTCAGGAAGTTAAAAGGGTTTGTGGGATTTTTTAAACAATCCGCTTTTGTTTAAAACATAGGTTTGCTACATTCTAATCCGCTTTATTTTTCTGGCTTAAAGTAGTTTAAAGTGACCATGTAATAAAAAGCATATATGGTTAAAATGTGCTCATGAAAAAATATTCACAGTATAAAGCTATCCAATTTACAGGAAACTGAGGAAACGGCCAATTGAACTAGAGATATGAATAGATGCGTGTCATGAAAGTTTTACCTAAAACCGTGCTCTTAAAGCACTACTTAAAATGTTAGAAATTTGGAACAATTTATCTGACAAAATATACAAACATATTTTTAACAGTGAATTAAATTTGTTTTGAAAGCAATTATTTAATTCTTTATAAATATACTTTAGCGTCAGTTTAGAACAATCGGTTTCTTAATTTGCAATTTGAATGGATATCTGGACCAATCCAAACTTTACAATTAAATATAAGCATCAAAAAATTTTTCATCAAAAAGTTTTTGTGGACAATTTGAACAGAGCCAAGGACCGTTTTTATGTAAACAGAAATGGAATTCAAAATGCACAAACGATTTTTAAACCTTGATTTTGGTTAGTTTCTTTTATTTAATTAGACAAAATCAATCAAAAACATTACAAATAAATAAAAAAAAATTAGAAATCATTAAAAACATTGAATGGCATTGTAAGCCAGTGTTTGCATGGTTTTAAATATTGAAAAGATTTTAATTTTAACTTTTGTTTTACAATCAGTGTTGATTTTAAATTTATTGGTTTGTCTCTGGGTTTAGGCTTTGTTACGTTTCTTAAGGAATCTATTTTTGATTTATATTTGATTTTAAGTTACAAAGTATAAATATTTGGGTGGCAAAGATAAAACCTCATGACTTTTAATTTTTGTATTAAAATACTAATTTTACATTTATTTAGAAGTAAAAATTAAATCTATTTGATAAATGATTAAAAGTCTTTGCCATGTAAAATATTTTAATACGTTAAACAACAGGAATAAAGAGTTATTTCCTAGATGCAAGTCCAAAAAATTACTTTGTGTGTCTCAGGTCATCTGCTTCACTGCTATTGATGCTTTGAAATGTGCTTCTGCAAGTATTGTTTTGATGCAAAAGTTTTCTTGCAAACGGTGCAGCAATACAGAATTTCGCCAGTGTGGCTTCGAATATGATATTTTAAGCTTGAAGATTGAGTAAATTTTTTCTGACAAATTTCGCAGACGTA
>JAANSO010003261.1:0-11769 GCA_036507315.1 Lepidocyrtus fimetarius | reverse complement strand
ACGCCCCATTTGCATGATGAAGAAAGACGGAGACATGCAGACGATCGCGAAGACCAAATCCATCGCAACAGCATAGCACACACAGCTTACCACTCTGTTGTAAAGTGTTATCTCTTACTCATTTAACATCAATTAAGTTATCACTAGGATAGCTTTTGGGTAGGAATAACTTTTAAGTCATTTTAATTGATTGTATTGAAATTTAACTTGAATGTTCTAAAGGCCTGTGGCCTAAAAAGAACCGAAATAAAATTCTATTCTATCTATTCTATTCTATAACTGCGAGCAAATTTAGTGCTTGAATGATAAATTTCTGTTTAACAAAGGGAAATGAAATTGTGTAATATCTTTGACCAATGCTAAACCATTGTAAAAAAATATTCCATCGCAGCTTATTTTTTAATTCAACTTACGCAACTGAAATTAAAAAAGCCCTGCAAATAAGCACTTGCTAAAACATAACATAAGTGAAAGTAATTTCTTTTCTAACCTCCCTCTTACCAAGTTTGCACTGACGTTTTTCCATTCTGCTTTTCATGAAAAATTTTGGAAGATGAAATGCAAGAAAACCCCGAATTAATGAGAGAATGTCATAATCGACTATATATTTTTAACAATATTCTTGCTTTTGTCCTTCTGTCTATAACTTTGATTGAGAAATGAAAAAAGAAGTAAGCAAATGCTATTTCAT
The DNA here is from genome assembly GCA_036507315.1 of Lepidocyrtus fimetarius. Classification (NCBI taxonomy): domain Eukaryota; kingdom Metazoa; phylum Arthropoda; class Collembola; order Entomobryomorpha; family Entomobryidae; genus Lepidocyrtus; species Lepidocyrtus fimetarius. The sequence goes on along the minus strand of JAANSO010003261.1, from coordinate 11,078 downwards.
TTCGTCAAACAAAAAACTACGACCCTTCTTAGATTAAAATATGCTAAACGTTTTTTTCTGTTCTTTTTAGTCATTTTCTGGAGTAGGGTTAGTGCAACTGAAATATATCAAAGCCGTTTGCAAGCAGTCTTAAAACCAAATAAACTGATAAAAGTCGAATTTAAAGTTAAGGCTTTCCGTTAATAATAACATTATATTTTTGAAAATTTAAGACAATGAGCTAAATAATAATAAAGAAGACAAGTAAAATGAATAAAAACCTCACCTTTCAATAAACTAGAAAATCACTTTCAATTCCTCAGTTTTCAGTCGCCTCCAACAAAAGCAAAAAATTTCAGCGGGATTTTTTTACTGCTTTCCAGAACTTCTTTGCATTTCATGTACTAAAAGAAAAAATGATTTTAAATTAGTTTCCAATAGTTTACAATAGATTTAATTACCTTTTCATTCACATATCACATTTAAAATTAGCACAAAAAGCATTACGTTTAAAAGTTCAATTTTCCTTCCATTCAAAGTTACTTTTTAAGACAAAACTTGTGAATTTTAACTGAAAAATTTTCACTTTCTTTACAAACACAAAAAACTTTGCCAAAGTCTCAAGAAATTGGGGAAAAAATCACCTTCATTGAGTAACTTTAATGCCGCTCCTTGTTTTTTCCTTTCCCTTGCCTTAACTAGGTGTGGAATCACATGCTAGATTGATGGAAGAATGGCAAGTATGAATATTTTCATTTCTATTTCTCTTAAGGAAACTGCAAGTCTTTTTCGCCAAATGAAATTGCGTAATAGCTTTGACCAAACTTAATCTCTGAAGGATATTCTAGCCCAGGTCATTTTATTTCATCTTATGAAACTCCAAAAAGTCCTGCAAATGCTTTTATTTTCTTTGCTGAAACTTCGCACTGAAGCACAGCAGGGATAGAGGTCAACTTTTATCAGTAACGCTCTTCTTAATTGCCATTTCCCCTTTATTTTTTTTGCCTATGTGACAGATTTCAAGCTGAAGATGAAATGCAAAACTGTTTGGCCAATGTGGCAGTTGCAGAGCTCATTCTTGGAAATATTTTATGATGATTCATGTTTTTGCCTTTTCTCACAATTTTAACAAAACCTGCGAATATTCTGCTGGCATTGTAAAAAATACGAAAGCTACAAGTAACATATTTTAAGTAAGCCAAACCTTCCTTTCTTCTTTTCCTTTCACCCTAAAAACTAAAATTAATGAAATACGTTTAAAGTGCTAATACTAAATTGCATTATGCCTTTTGTTTTTAACTGCCGAAAATTGTTTCTAAAATTCAATCAGATTATTTTAATTCATTATCAAAATATTAAAACCCGATTTCTAATCACATTTCCATTCAACCACTTTGAAAAAAAAATTTAAGATGAGTAAAACCGTTTTTATCTTTCATTTGTGATCACTTCAGAGTTTGTTCCTTTATCAAAATCAGCAGCCTTGAGACAGATTATATCCACCCTGTCCTTTTTAAATTGCAGTTAAATGCCCATTCTACGAAACGATACTCTAAAAAATCTTTGATGAAGAGAATCTGCAAAATTGATTTCTGCTGCTGGTGATTTTTGTGTTTAATAAATATTTATCACAATTAAAAAACAATGTTTTTTGCACTTTCTTACCCCTTTCTTTACAAAAGAGATGAAAAGCCGCAACCACAATTCCTTTTCAATTTTTTCTGTTTTCCAGTCCAAAAGGAGTGCATATATTTACTGTCATTCTTTCATTCCCTGTTGATAAAAATATAAAGAAAATGACTTGGGTAAAAAAGCGTTTAAAAAGAGAAGTGTTCGTAATTTCAGATATTTTTATTTCCAGAAGATGCATGAATGTCGAAAGAAGTGTGAAAACTAAAAAGGGCAAAGTTCATCATAAAAATCTCTGAATTCCCTTTCTAAAAGTCAAAATAGTCAAACATAGCAAGCAGAGTAAATGAGCTGTACCTAATTTCAATGCCCATTACTGAAACTGCCAAAAACTGCTGGCGTTTTTCATTCTTTTTAGCTTGGAGTGGAATAGTATGTTTGAATGATGAATCTCTCTGTTTATCAAAGCGTAGTGAAATTATGTAATATCTTTACCAAATGCTAAAAAATAGCAAAAAATATCCCAGCGCATCTCATTTCCTCACAATATGCAACTTAATTTAAAAAGTGCGATTGGTTTTATTTCTGGAGTTGAAACCCTAAACTAAAAAAAGAATGGAGAAAATATGGGAACCAAAATACTCACCTTTGAATAAAAAAGAATCCCTTGTAATGCTATCATGCCATCCAAAAAACAACTTGATTCCAGCGGAGTCTCCTCTTCACAGCCTTCCAGAACTGCTTTGCGTTTCACAAGCTAAAAGTCAAATGAATTTAAATTACTTTTTAAACGATTTTAGTTTTTAAATTTATTTCCTTGGCAAGAAGAAAATTAATGCTGGATTTAGAAATAATTTTTCATTCACATATTTAAAGTACGTACATAAAGAATTTGCTGTCTTTTAAAAGTTTAGTTTTACTTTCATTCAAAATAAAATTACTTTTTAAAACAAAAACCTGTGGATTTTTACTGAAAGTTTCTAACTTTGCCCCACAAACATGAAAAACTCTTCGACAAGTCTTTTTCGAATCATTTTGTCTAAAAAATCTAAACACCATTTATTTGCTCACTGGCTTCTTTCTATCATATCGCAGTTTTAGTATTGTCCACGGCTGATTTTTAGTTAGATAGGATTTACAAACAGTTTTGGAGTTTTAGTTGCAAGGCTTTCAGTTTTGTTTAAGGAAATCACAATTGAACAAAATATTCAGATTCGCTTCATTAAATAAGTCTAATACCACTCACTGCAATTTCAATTCCAATCACTGAAATATCCACAAGCTTGTGTTTTTTTCAATTCATTGCTTTTATCAGCTCGGAGTGGAATTGCATATTTGAATGATGAATTTCAGTTATGCAAGTACCTAGCGTAATGGAAATGCGTAATATCTTTGTCCAAAACTAATCTCAAGCAGCAAAGCATTCCAAGCCCTCTATTAAGTTGTGTTACGCAACTTAATATTACAGTTTTGTAACTGCTTTCATTTTTGGCTTTGAAACTCTAAAGCATAAGTAAGAGTAAACTTTTGTAATTAATCTCTCTCCAATTGCAATTATCGGTTTTCCTTTCTGCCTTCCCCAGCAAAATTTTTAAATGAAATGCAATAAAAACAGCCAAACTCATGAAAGATTAACCACATCCAAACTATTTTGAACATTATTCACGCTTTAACCCTTTTATTTATAAATTTGATAGTGAAATGGAAAAAGCAAGTTCCGTTTCATTTCCTCAAACAAAAGAACAACGAATCTTATTGATTAAGTCTTAACGCTTTACATTTCTTTCTTGTGCTTTCAAGTCTTTTCCACGGTAAAATCAAACGGAAATATTTTAGAATCCGGAAAAACAGATTTAAAATCATATCAGCTGATAAATGTCAATGACAAACTTAAAATTAAATCTTTATTTTAACAATTACATTATATTTTAAAAATTTCAATCGCATGAGCAACTTAAGCTAAAAAAGAGTGGGAAAATAATATTCTTTTCTACTCTTCTTTTTGATGATTAATGATAATCAAAACACTCACCTTTCAATAAAAATCCTTTTCCATGCAATCATCTCCTCCAACAAAACGAATCGATTCCAGGGAAGATTTCCTTTGCACGGTCTTCCAGAACTGTCTTTCGTTTAACAAGCTGAAAGAAAAAATGATTTTGCATTAATTTAGATTTCACCCTAGAAATTTATTTCCCTTTGAAGAAGATTTTTCATTCCCATTTCAAATTTAAAGTACGTACTAAATATTAGCAGATTTCATAAGTTCAATATCACTTTCATTCATAATTATTTTTAAAACAAAAACCTGTCGATTTTTACTGATAATTTCTCACTTTGCTCCACAAACACGAATCTTATTGATTCATTTTGTCTCGGAGATAAAACTTTTTTCTTACTGACCAATTTTTAATAAGATTTCAAAACAATTTGGATTTTTAGTAACAAGCTTTTCAGTTTTGTTTAAACAAATCACATTTAAAAAATGCCACTGTTTAAAATCATCAAAACAGCGCAAGGTCTTTCTTTCCCTGCATTGCAAAAAATTGAGAGTGGAATTACATGCTGGATTGATGAAAGAGTGGCAATTGAGTGCACGAACATTTTCATTTCTATTTCTCTCAACAAAATTAGGTACAAAGAATTATTCGCCAAATGAAATTGCGTAACAACTTTGGTCAATCTTAATCTCTGAAGAATATTCTAGTCCAGCATAATTTATTTCATCTTATACAAGCTCAGAATGTCGTGCAAATGCTTTTATTTTTAGTGTTGCAAGCTCACACTAAAAATGCCTAAGATAGAAGTTGACTTTTTTTACAAACTTTTTTTATCCTTCTTTTATTGGTTATTACTCAAGCCATTTCTGCCTAACTAGCAAAATCCAAGCTGAAGATGAAATGTAAAACTGTTAGCTCAATGTAATTTACGCAAATCCTATTCGTAGAAATATTTTAAACTTGATTCGTGTTTTCGCCGTTGCTGGTACAATTTTAAACGAAAAAATGAAACCTACGAATATTCTGCAAGCATTGTAAAAAATGCGAAGAATTCATAATAATTAGTTTCACTAATCCACACTCCACCACCACCCCAACCATTCATTAATTCCTTAGTCTCTCAAATATTCCATCATAAAAATAAAAATTGATGAAGCATCTTTACAATTTTAACTCCAAAATGCAATAATCTCATTGGATTTGAAAAATACTCGAGAAAATGTAATGCCTTTCTAAAATTTAATCAGACTATTTCAATTCTACATCAAAATTTCAAAATTTGATTTCTTATTACAATCTCCAATCAACAACTTTGAATAATTTTATTTTAAGTTGAATAAAAACAGTTTTTACCTTCCAATTCCAATGTGACCACCTCACGATTAGTGACTAGCCCATTTAAAATCATATCCTTTGAGAAACAACATCTCCACCATGGTGATTCTTAAATTGATTGCGCTCCACAAAACAAAACTGCAAAAAGAAACAATGATTTTCTTAACTGAGATGCAAAATTACCGCAACAAAAACATGGCCTGTTTCTGTAAATTTAATTTATTCAGAAGCATTTAATTTTAAACCCAAATGAAAATCATTTTCACTTTGCTAAACTCTTTTTCACATTGCTAATAAAATCCAATGTCTGAATTTAAGTAGGCTAAAATCATGTTTTCATTAAAAACTGGAAAATTAATATTTTAATTCAACTTCACCAACAAACAAAAAATACCAAAGAGAAAGAGCATCTTTACGATACTTCAAAAATATTCTTGTTATAGATTTTTGGACTTCATTCTTTTCATTTATGAGTGATCATTAAGTAAAATTTAGATATTTTGAAATAATTATATTTCTAAATCTTCTAGTGGAACTCTAGAAATACGATTGAGCTTCTTTATTCCAAAATTCCAATTCAGAGCTTTTACCTTTCATCTTCCCTCTCCGAGAAAAATTACTTGAAATAAGAGTTCAAGAGAGAAACCGGATCCCTTCGAGAATTGCAAAGAAAATTAATTTCTAATTTTTAACAAGCGAAAGAAAAGCTTCTCTTTACGCTGTAAAACTTAAATCCTTTGTTGAACTCAAATTGAGATTCAATTTTACGAGTTTAGTAAAATCTCATTTCGTTTGTAATCTCATAATTGTAGTAATAAAAAATTCCAATTTTTTGCAAAAGCAACCCGTTTAACAATTCTTATCCAACTTTTAAAAATCGTTTCCGGGTAGTAGAAAAGCAGATACACTGTTGAGACCGGCAATGATTAGGAAATATCCAAAGTGATAAACGAAGGGGAAGCTACTTTAGGGATTAAATAATTTTCTTACGTTTCTACAGAGCCTAATTTCTTTTCATCAGAAGAATTTCTGAAGATTGTGTTGGAAATGCTGGAAAAGTTTGCAAACTCGTAAAAACTTGCACTTTTAACAAAACTGTCTAAACTTTGTGAAATTGTTGAAAAATGTGAAAAAACGTAAATTAAGTAAGAGAGAGAGAACTCTGTTAAGTTCACTGTAACCAAGTTGTTCACAAATGGAAAACAATGGGATGAAGAGTCATCTTCCTTTATCTCACCACGAAAATCACTTTTCCATCTTTATTTTGTTCACATTGTTCTTTTACTAATTTTGAAAACTACCAAAATCCTTTTGAAAACTTTTAACGCTTTTAAAACTGTTTTTAATTATTTTACAAAGAAAATCAATTTCAGCGGCACAAAAGAGTTTTCTTTTATTTCACAAGTTTTCATTTTGATGCTGCAGAAGAGGCTGCTTATTCACTCCACCGAAGCAGGACAAAGACTGAAGGTGAGCTCTCTTCCTGCGCAATTCCATTCTTCAGTTCTTCAGTCAGTTTTTTCTCGAGCTTGCAGAGAAGCAAGCTCCGCCTTCTACTTCCCCACTTTGCCTTTCTCTCTCAATGGAAGAAATCATCCTTAAACGCAGAGCATGGCTGATAGTAAGCTGGCTAGTAGCAACGTTTCTTCAGTTCTATTTTTGAAGATTTGTTATCTGACACGAAGGAAATACTAATCTTCTGTATGCAATTAAAGCTATGCAAGGATAATATAATTCCTAACGTTAAGCCTTATCCAACGCCGACTTTCAACTATGAAATTTAAAAAGTTTTGGAGTTTTAGTAATTAATGAAGTTTCTCATTTGATTAAATTCCACTTAAATTTAAAAATAATTAACTTTTACTGTTTGAGCTAAACAAGATGAAATCATAACTCTAAATATAATAAATTAGAATGAGAAAGAAAACCTAATGAACGAGAATTTGCAAAACCTCAGCTAATTTTTACGTGATAGTTTTTAAAAATATTTAAATAAAAAATCAAATTTCCATTTTCTTACCCATTTCTTCACAAAAAGAGATGAAAGGCAACCACAAATCCTTCGCATTTTTTTCCATTTCAGTTCAAATGGGGCCCATTCCTTCTTTCATTTCATTTCCTGCGGATAAAATATAAAGAAAACGACTTCAGCAAAAATGCGTTTAAAAAGAGAAGTGTTCGTATTAGCAGATATTTTTATTTCCATAGCATAGATGTGTGACTGTTGAAAGAAGTGTGAAAAACTAAAAAGAGCAAAGATTGTCACAAAAAATCTCTGAATTCTCTTTCCACAAGTCAAACATGCAAAGAAAATAATGCAGAGTAAATGAGCTGTGCCTAATTTCAATGCCAATCACAGAAATCTCCCAAAAAAGCTTGCGATTTTTCTTTCGCTTTTTATTAACTTGGAGCAGAAGTTGCTTGAATGATGAATTTCAGTGATGCAAGTACCTAGCGTAATGGAATTGCGTAATATCTTTGCCCAAAACTAATCTCAAGCTGCTTTCCAATCCAGCCCTCTTTTGCGTCGTCGTACGCAACTTAATTTTAAAGTTTAAGTGCTTTAAGTTTTAAAATTGAAAGTCTAAAATATAATTAGAAGTAAACTTTGTCAATATTCTCGTCCCCAATTGTTAGCTTCTATGTATTTCCTTTTTGACTGACTTTTTGTAGATTTGACCTGTGAATTTTTACTGATAATTTCTCATTTTGCCCCACAAGTACAAAAAAACTTTGCCAAATCTTTTAAAATTATCTTCTTTCAAAGTTGAAACAGTTTATTTGCTCGCTGGCTTCTTTTTTTCATATCACGGTTTCAGTTTTATTCAAAAACCGATTTTTAATTAGATTTATAAAGTTTTGGATTTTTTATTGACAAGGGTTTCAATTCTGTTCTGTTCAAGAAAACCACAGCTGAAAAAATATTCACCTATTTGCTTCATTGAGTAAGTTCAATGCCGCTCCCTGCAATCACCAAAAGTGCTCGAGTTTTTCCTTGCCCTGTGTTGCATTAACCGTCAGCGGAATTACGTTTGACTGATGAAAGAATGGCAAGTATAAATATTTTCATTTCTATTTCTCTTAAGGAAAGTCCAAGTCTTATTCGCCGAATGAAATTCTTTGGCCAAACCGAATCTTTGAAGAACATTCTAGTCCAGCTCGTTGTATTTTATCTTATACAAGTTCAAAAAGTTCTGCAAATGATTTTATTTTCTTTGATAGAACTTCGCACTGAAGCACAGCTTGGATAGAGGTAATCTTTTATCGCTAACGCTCTTCTCAATCGTCATTTCCCACTTAAATTTTGCCTACGTGACAGATTCCGAGCTGAAGATGAAATACAAAACTGTTTGGTCAATGTAACAGATGCAAAGCTCATTCATAAAAATATTTTTAAATGATTCATGAGTTTGTCTTTCTACAATTCTAAACGAAAAGATTGCGACCTACAAAACTATACTACCTACTTAATTTAAACCAAACCTTCCTCTCTTTTGCCTTTCATCCTAAAAATTAAAATCAAGAAATATCTTCACAATGTCACAAATTTAACTCTGAATTGCAAGCTTTCCTTTATTGCAATATACCCGTAGAAAAATGATGTCTTTCTAAAAAATCTGACTATTTTAACTCCAAATCACATCCAAATGCCAGAATCTACTTTGTCATTCATTCATTCATTCATTCAACCACTTTGATTAGTTTTATTTTAGAATGAATAAAAACACTTTTTAACTTACAAAGCGATCATTTCAGAGGTAAGTCCATTATCAAAAGCAGCTTTGAGAAATATCTGCACCCTGGCTTTTCTTCACTTTATGATAGAGTTCCATTCTACAAAACAAAGCTGCAAAAATAAAGAATTTCCTCAAATGAGATTCAAAATTACCCTGATTAGCACCTGTTTTCTTGATTAAAATTGATTTTTTACTGCACAAAACAATAATTTTAAAGCCAAAGTAAACTGCTCAAATTTGCATTTGTACAAACTTAATTGCCTAGCCGTTAAACTATTTTTTACATTTTCAAGAATTTAAAATTGAGGGAGACTGAAACCATGTTTTAAATTAAAATTCTAAAAGTATGCAGTTTTAAAATCCATTTTCACAAACAATATATACAACAAAATATTACAAAAGAAAGGGGGACTAGTAATTTTGCAACACTTAAAATAATCTCACCTTTCTACGGAGCTCAATCTCGTCACATCTGAAGGATCTGAAGATTAACTTCAAAGGTATGAAAAACATTGCAAACATTTAAAAACTTGCACTTCTCAAACGTTCTTGACAAAATGTTGAAAAATTTGAAAGAAACATGAATTAAGATTTCTCCTCTCTCAAGATCACTTTAATCAAAATGTCCACAAATGAAAACAATGGGAAGAATCTCACTTTATCTCACCACGACAAACACTTTTTCATCTTTATTTTGTTCACATTGTTCCTTAAAAATATAAAAATCCTTTTCATCTTTTAAATATAAAAAGCTTTAGCGCCTTTAAAAACTGTTTTTAATTTTTTACAAAGAAAATAAATTTCAGCGGCACAGAAAAAAGTTCTGTTTTATTTCACAAGTTTTAATTTTGGTGCTGGAGAAGAGGCTGCTTATTCACTCCACCGAACCAGGGCAAATACTGAAGATGAACTCTTTTCCTGAGCAATTTCATTCTTCAGTTCTTCAGTCAGTTGTTTCTCGAGCTTGCAGACAAGCAAACTCCGCCTTCTACTCCCCCACTTTTTCAACAAGAAAGAAATTTGGCTTAAAAACAGAGGAGAATTGCGTGGCTACCAGCAGCAAAAGTTTTTAGTTTTACTTTCCTTTGTGTCTATCAAAGACTTGCTGATACGACGAAAATACAATTTTTTACATGAATGAAAAATGCGATGAGTGTTCGAGGCTTGATGTCACACAAGTTACAAAAAAATGTCATTTTCACAAGTCTGTTACAGCTTCCCTGCTTTGTTTTAAGATTTTTCATCCACGAATGATTTAAAAACGCAGCTATGTGAGAAGAAAACGTAGGTCACGAAAATAAAAAAAGATTTTGTAGCGCAGTCATATCATCCAGTTTAAATGCAAAAAATCATACAGTCCCTTTCATATTTTCTGTATTTCGCTTTTTCCATTTTTACATCTTTGTTTTCCATGAAAAACATGAAATATGCTGATAACTATTTTAAGTCAAAAATTCCGGTTTTAGTCTTATATTTCCTGCTTCGTTTGAAGAAAAGACTTAAGTGGGGCATATCAAAAACTTGGAGAAGCTTCAGCATGATGCATGCAAAGAGTTAAGAAATTTCTTGGTTAGCCAAGGAAATTTTTTTAGTCATCCAAGGTGACAAAAATAAAGCTAGTAAAAGCTAGAAACATTCATTGATGGAATTTATGTAAAGTTGGAACGATCATAAGTGGAATTTATTTTTAAATTTTACCATCTCTTTTAATTGGCATCCTTTTGTTTATTGTAGAGACTAGCTTTAAGCTGGCTTTTCAATTACAAAAGATTAAAAACAAATTTTTATGCGGTTTAATCAAAACAATAAAAAATCTAAACGAATTCCAGTTAAACATTTTGCAAAATCAAACATTATTCTTAAGATCCGGTGGTTTCTCTCCCAAAAATAAAAGTTTTTAGTAAGGCAAAAGAGTTTGCAATCCCCCGTTAATTTATCACAGAAAATTTTCAGAAATTTACAGTACTTCCTCCACTTTTGAGAAATTATACAGCAACTTTTGGGGTTGAAGATGATCCATTGTTCATAGTACAAACAAAACTCTGGGTTTTTTATTTCCTACCGGAACTGAAACTCCACATCCTATAATAATGGAAGCATTACATTTGCCGTATTTACCTCGCGGAGGAGCAAAGCCTTCAATTTAGTCTTTAAGTGACAAAACCCCCAAGTGGTCACTGTGCATTCAACCTTTACGAGAGAACTCTTGTAAACTTAGTTGGCTAAATAAGGAAGGAATATGGAAAGCCAAGTTGGAAGCATTCACTTTGTAAAGGATAACCATTATCAGAAGAAACACTTCCGTTCCTTCAAATCAGATATAGTTTCCAAAAATTAAACCAATTTCTTCTGTCTGTGCACTTTCTTTGAAGGATCTCAGCTTCTAGCCCTTCGAAAA
>JAANSO010003260.1:0-11776 GCA_036507315.1 Lepidocyrtus fimetarius | reverse complement strand
AAAGTTTAAAACCTTGCCAAATATACTGAAATAGCTGGGTTGGAAAATGTATATGGTTGGAGAAAGGACATGTGGGAGATTGTTAAGGTTGGAGAATGTTGGGTTGGAAATTGTATAAGGTTGGAGATTGTAGAGGGTTGGGAAAAGGCATGTTGGAGAAATCCTAGGGTTGGAGATTGTTGCGTGTTGGAGAACGCCTAGACTCGTTGTTGTTGACAAGGATTAACTCCAGTCAAATGCAACTTTGTTTAGAAGTAGGATTGTGCTACGTGACTATAACTCAAAAGCATTTCAACCATTAGCTTACATTTTATTATATTTTGTTAATTTTTTTAAGGTAAAGAAGTTTTTTTAATCAAGCAGATCGGTTGTAAAGTATTTAAACTGATTTTGATTACCGTGAAAACAAAACTGATAGTAAATTTTAATCAAACTAACGTTAAAAATGAGTTTGTTGCTTATTTCCCAAGCGTATTCATTTTCTGAAGATGGAGACTAAAGTCCCACACGAATTGATTTTGTTGCCGAGTCTAAACTCAACGCCGTTAACCCTTCCGCTTGTGTCCTGTCGAATTCCTCTTTAAAATCCTGGCCCAAATTTTTAGATATTGGGACTTCATATCGAGAGCACTTTCAATCTAAGAAGATCCTTCAATAAAATCCCTTTTAATATATCTCCCACCCTTTTAACTTCCAAAGTGGGGCACCCCACCATCTCCAGACACTCCAGTGAGGGGCCAAACTCCTCCACAATTACCTTTTTCAAGAGACAATCATCGTTCATTCTATTTCCTCTAATTTGAAGCTGATCACTGGGCAAATATGAGAACTTTATTCCGGAGGGCACAAGATTGAGACAAGGTGTCTCTGAAACTTTGTAAAAGTTAAAACAATTCCAGTCCAAATTCAAATTCGTCATTTGCAGACTAAACAATAAACCTTAGCTGATACAGAGCTTGGCTTGTTTCCGCCACAGGTCAAGAACTGAATCAATCCATGTTTTGCACACGAGTCGGAAGGATTTCTTCTTTGGGAAGTCCAGGCGTTTATAAATAGCTTTTAAAATCAAAACAATTAATTAATTTCAACGTAATATTGCTCGTAAGAAATTTTAAAAACCTTTTAAACTATCTTACCAATGGATTCAACAATGGATTAATTACATCGCCGTTTTTGCATAAAGTTGAATTACGCGAATGAGATTGCCACGCAAAAAATATTACTGCATTGTATTGAGTAAGCAAGCTTCTTTACGAAGAAATCAAGTTTTGTTCTAACAAAAACCTGCTCGGTACACTTTGACAACCTTTGCACAGTGAGTTTCGCAATAAAATGATCAAAATAAGTCAGAAAAGTAATGAACAAACGACATTTACAATAAATTTGACTTTTTCGTTACCGTGTAAACCATACCTAGACTTTTCTACGCAGCTCATTAAAATAAACATAACAAGCCCCGTTTTCACTTTATCTTGTGACAAAAACCTGCTTCGCCAACTCCGACGACCTTCTTCAAAATAACATTTTCATCTGGGGGTTATTTATTTGCGTTTTTACTAATCTTTTTTTAAATGCTTTTCCATGCAGCAGAAACAAACGAAAATTTAGGTAGATACAAAATGTAATAAAATACGAAAAAAGTGTACATTTAATCAAACTATTGGATTGTTTTTGCTAACAAGAATAATTTCCGTTTTTATATTCACCAAGGAAGCATTTTAATTTACACATAGTTGGAAACCTCATTTCTCCTTTGCAATACTGTTCCCCCTTTTTTTCGGTTTTCTCTTCCGGAGTACACTCAAAATTCCAACAATAAGGCTCATAGCCAGGCTTGCATTCCACTTCCACATCCTTTTCTCCCTCGCCTTTGAAACCCCTGTCTAAAATTATAATTAAAATCAGATATAATGAAATAAAACTCCGTTCTTTATATAATTACTGTCGCATTTGAATTGACAACGGGTCTCGTATCCGTAAATTCCATGTTCTTCCTCTTCTTCTCCTTCCACACAGACATAGAACCGTTCCTTATCCTTTTCAGTGCAGTTTTTGAAACACTCATAGTATTCCTGCATTTCAGGGGTAGACCTTCATGGATACGTGATAGAAAATCCAAATGTGTGTAAACAAGTCGTTGAAATCACTAAAAAACAAAGTGCAATCTTCATATTGTCCAGTAAAAAACAAGTAAAATTTACTTTATCTATCTTTTCCCTTCTCTGCTAGTTTTTAAATGTTACAAGAAAAGACTGACGTTGCTTTAAAAGCAGTAAAAAGTTATGTACGTCAAGTTTTTTTTGGCAAACGCCATTTGTTGCGCCATTCTGTGTAAATTTACATAAAAATCTACAGCTCCTATTAAATAAAATGAACAAAAGACAAAATCAGTTTGATTAATCAATTTGCGTCAAAATTATTAACCGAAAATGAAAATACGTCACTTTATTTAATAAAAGTCGGCAAACCTGCTTACGCAAAATTTCAGTCTATAGGTTTGCTAAATTTTGTTGCAATCTGTTGAGGGGTTTTGAGTTATCGCGAAAACGGACAGACAGATAGAATAGCATGCTAATTTTGTAACTTGTTCTTCAAGTAAGCGATATCGATAAAAATTAATTGCTTGTTTTGCCCCTTTTTCTTGAATTAAACTGCCAAAATACTGACTACTCATGTCAAGTGGTAATGTGCATGGCTGCACCGTGGAAATCTCCATTTCATTTCCACTTATCTAAACCTTGTCAGTAAAAAGTATACTAGGAAACAACAGTTAAATGAGAAATGTTTAATGCTATAAATAAAAAGACATTCACATTCACAACTCGTTTTAAGCATTTTTTGAAATAATGAAATGTTAAAAAAGGATTTTTATTACATATTTTAATCCGTTTTACAATCCTTATTAATAATATGCAAGCATTTCTTATCACATAAGGTCAAATCAGGAGCGCCACAAACTAATCCTTCCGCTTTTGCGGTGTGGTCTTCCAAACTGCATTGTGTGTTGATGCAATGGGGATAACTTCCAGGCTGGCATGGAACTTCTTTGTCTTTCTTTTCATAAAACTGATCTGAAATAAATTAAGCTTAAACCACAATTCAAAATTGATTAAAATTTGTTTTAAAATAGTTTTACTGTAGCAGTTGAGATAGCAACGGTTGTATGCCATGCCAGGATTGCTTTCACTAACGCAGACCATCTCGAACTTATCCTTCTCAGGACATTTTTCCTTGCAAGCGGCCACGTCATCTTGTTTGTCTGCTTGAAGACATCCCAACTCAGTCGTTAGAATCACCAAGAAAAACAAAGCGAGCTTCATTTTGCCTCTCACAAAAATTTCCGAAATATTTAAGCGCTTTTCTGAGACAAAATAATAATTTCAAGTTAAGAAAAATTGGAAAATTTTCAATTAGAATAAAAAATTTGACTTGTAAGCGTTTTATCTTTCTTTTCTTCTCACCTATACTTCCACAAATGCCAAATTTTGTAACGATATTGCATTTTTATAGAGGAAGGAGACAGACGTTACTTTAATTAAAAAAGACAGTAAATAATTACATTTTGTCCGCATCAATTTTTACTAATTTAAGCAAGTAAGAATCAATAATTTTGGTGATTTAATTACCTTTTGTTTTACAATTTAGGCAACACCCCGCTACCCGACAAAACTTTAAGAATAAAACTTTCCATTAACCCTTTGTTGTGCGTTCACACCACAGTCAATTAACTACTAATTACTATTAATTTTGAAAAATATTGCATTTCAGAATTACAAAAATTGCAATTTTTTAAGTCCCGCTAAATAATTGTTGTTTGTTTCATATTGCAAATAAACTGAAATTAGAGAAAATTATTTTGTGTTTCTGTATGCAACAGATTCAATCAAGAATGTAATTTTCCTTTCAAAACTAAAGGGAAAGTTATCTAATTTTGGTCGATAACTTGTTGTTTTGACAATTTGTTAGGTTATTTTTGTCGGGTCCTGGGGTACCACCCAATAATTTATCTTCACTGTTACTAGCAACATTACCTCCATTAAGTAACACTAGACACAACAATCTCTACAAAAGACTGAAAACAGATGCAATTGTTTTGTTTGACGGATTATTACATCGTCCGAAGGTTATAAATACAATACCTGTTGATATTTACATTATATTTTATTTATTTATTGCTCAAATTGCATTCTTCATGCTTAAGGTCATAAATTGATAGATTGACGTAGGTTTTGCATCATCCGTTCATGCACATGCAACTCAATTAGCTTAGTTCTAGTGACATCACTCAAGATAAACTTTTGGTTAACTGCATTAGTTACTTAAATTCTTTAACATTTTTTAAACCAACTATGTGAAAAAGCTAGAAGAGTGACGTCACGCTTTGTTTTTGAGAAAACCAGGCGGGTGATTAAAATCTTTTGGCATTTTGTCAGCGACCGGTGTACGAGATCATTTTCTAAAATAAGTCTCAAGAATAACGCTCTTCCGAATTATTTTGACCGTTGTGAGAATTGCAACAGTTTAAATGGGAAAAATGAGCAAATTTTCAACGCTTGGATGCATAGTGGGCGTTGTATTACTACTTCAGCTTGGTTTCCACACGCAACTATTTCAACGAGGTATATTGATTTAAGCATAGAGTTTATCTGGATAGGTTATACTAAATCACAAAATAACGAAAGATTTTGTTAAATTTCCAGGTGTTTCTGAATACGAAAATTTAACGGATAAAATTGATCAAGATGCAAATACTCCTCAATTTCCAACTTTATCAAATCAAGAAATGAGAGAAAGTGAAGCTAGTGAAAGCCATTCACTTTTGATTTCCAGTTCTTCCACAAGTAACGTTGTAGACGAAGGGAATCCCTGGGAAGGCGTTTCATCAGAGTTTACAATAGAAAACTATTACTCTGGAAATTTTACATATCCAAATCCTGAACTATGCAGAAATAAAAACAACCTCACAATTCTTGTCCTTGTTCCAAGTACAGTTTCCAATTTTATTAAAAGACAGTCTGTACGTCGCACCTGGGGCTCGTTTGGAGCTAGGCGGGATGTTGCAATTGGATTTGTTATCGGTACGGCAAAATATTGAATTCTGATTAGCATTTTCTGAAAATAATTAATTATTTTTAGGCAATCCGAACCTATCAAATGTGAACGAAACAATAATGGAAAAGTTTCAATCAGAAATAGAGTTATTTGGAGATATCATCATCGCAGATTTTAAAGACTCGTATCGAAACCTCACATTAAAAACTCTCTTTATGGTAGACTGGGCATCAAAATATTGCTCAGCCAGGTTTTACATGAAGACTGATGACGACGTATTTCTCAACTTTCCTCTCCTACTCAACTTCATTTCTAAAATCCAGGTAGATTTTTTAACAGATATTTTAAGAACAAAACTAATTTTTGTACATTTTAGGAGAGCGATTTGGAACAACCAAAGATTTACGGGATGGTATACAGTGGACACTTACCCAAGAGGAATGTCTCACACAAACACTTTATAAATTACACAATTTACCCTTATGAAATACACTATCCAAATTTTACCTCTGGACCTGCTTATTTAATCAGTTTTGCAGTATTAAAACCACTTTTGAAACAAGGTAATTTTAATTTGTAAATCATTTGGAAGGGTTTTTAATAATTTTATCATTTTAGCGGTACGGCTGCCCCTATTCAATTTAGAGGACGTCCTACTTAACGGATTTGCAGCTTCAGCTTTGGGGATTCCGAGGGTGCACGTGGAACAGTTTCACAACGAGGAGGAAAACCCATTTGATATGCCGGTTTGTAAACTTGTTGAGATAATTGCGGGGATGACGGATGGCTCACAAAGGCAAATGTATCAAGTGTGGTCTAATTATTTAATGGGGACGATTACATGTGAAAATCCTTTAAGAAGATAGCTCCAAAAACCCGTTTTTAGATTAACATAAAATGAGTTACAGAGTGTGTAATAAAATGGAGGAATGCGAGAAGTTAATTTTAGATTTAATCTTTGTTTTTGCTAACAAGAACGTTTTTTATATTTACCCGAAAAACATTTTACTCCACAAACAGTTAAAAACTTCACTTCCTGTTTGTTCTCGTCCTTGATATTCTTATCGCAATACCATTCTTTGTTTTTGCTTTTTTCTATTCTTTGGTGCAATCAAGGTTCTAACAATCGATGTGGGCGTTTTCCATTCACCAATGATTAACAAATGATAATGGTTTAATATTTAAGTTAAATGTTATTTAATGAGCCGGTAGCTACAAATTAACCTTTATAAATCGCAATTACTATTTTAGCGTGCAAGAAAATGCGACAAAATTAAGCTTTTTTCTAGGAATTGAAATTCAACCAGATTTTTATTTTTCTTGAAACGTACAACTTGGACGTACTTTGTTATAACATTTATTTTCACAGACGCTGTCATTGGGCAAAACGTGACACTTTTTTCCTTCGAATTTTGTCCTTTTCTCTTCCGGAGTGCATTCAGTATTAATACAATGAGAAATACTTCCAGGCTGGCATGGAACCTCTTTTTCTTTTTTCGGATTTACCTCATCTAAATAGTATTGAAATAAAATTAAATCAGATATAATTTAAAACTTATTAAAATAGACTTGTTTGGCTTACTTCGGCAGTTGAAATAACAACGGTCCAAGGGCGAATTAGGATCCATAGAAAATAAACAAACCATTTCATTCCGCTCCTCTTCAGAGCATTTGTCATAGCAAGACTCTGCTCCCTCCATTGGTTCGGTTGCCTGCAAAAATCCTATTTCAGCCGTTAAAATCACCAAAAGAAACAGAACGAGCTTCATTTTGCTTCTGGATGGCAGTTTTCAAACAAAACTGAACGTTTATCAAAAATAAAAAGTTCAAATTAGGAAAAAGTGAAAAATTGAAATAAAATTTGATTTGATATGAGCTTTTAATCAGTGATCTTCTTACAGACGCCACTTTAATGAAATGCAATAAAAAATTAATTTTGTCTGCGTGTGGTTTTTATTGTTTGACGCCAGTAAAAAAAGTTGTCGATTTTTCAAGTAAACAGGTCTTAAATTGACTGACGTAGGTTTTTTATTGTGCAAAAAATAAAAATCAATTAACAAAAATAAGAATTTAAAATTTGAAAATTAATAGTAATCTCCATGCCAAGTTCCCTCATAAGTTTCATTCAATTTCTCACAGGATGTGGCGTTAGCTTGCTGGTTATACTTACCAAAAAAGCATTTTAAATGACACACCGTGGGAAAACTTTTCCCTTTAACGACTCCCTCATCACAAACAGATTTCCCACCTTGTGGAATTCCCTTGTCTTGCGGTCCGCACTCATTATTCCAGCAGTAAGGAAAGTGGCCAGGCTTGCAGTCCACTTCCTTGTCAGAACCCATCGTCCCGTGAACCTTGTCTGAATTTTCAAAAAAGTTTTTACAAAAGTTTTAAAAAAATAATTGTAATTATTTACAGAAACAGTTAAATTTGCAGCGCGTGAATTTTCCGTAGTCTCCGGTATTAATGCAGATGAAAACCCCTTCTTTGTCTTCAATAGGGCATTCCCATTCACAGTCTTCGATTTCCTTGCATTTATAGCAAGGTTCTGCTTGTCCAAGAGTCACAATTGCTAGGAGACACAAAGCGATCATCATTTTGTCCACAAAAGCGTCGTGTTTATACACTGTTTATTTCTAGTTTTGCAATCTTATGAATACTAAAGCTATCTAGAAAATGTTCACGTTGAAGAATAAACATCAGATAAAACGACAATTTATTGATCTGTTGTGCATCTTTTAATTTTACAGCTCCAGACTAATTTATTAACCCATATAACTTTTAATTACATTATTTTGCATAATTTTTTGACTGAAGTATATTTTTTATGAATATTTTTCCAAATTTTTACTTTGATGTTTGATATGCTCACAGTTGCGTAGTTGACCCCGACTGCAGTTGGATAATGAAATAAGTGAAGATCAAACCGCAAAACTGAAAAATAAAAATGAATATCATGCCGTAGAATAATTGATTACAGTTTTAATAAAATTTACCGTTCCAAGGAAGGAATAGTTAATTGTGAACATTCCAACCGCGTTTATTCCCACAATCTGATCCTGCATTGCTTGAAGTACAATACCAAGCTTATTTTGATCAACCAGAGCCCCATTTCCTTTGATACATACCCACGTTTTGAACAAGTTTATCTAGAAATAAAATCCAACAAATCTGCTTAGATACTAGCTCGAAACGTTATGTATTAATAATATTAAACGTATTTTGTTGATCTAATGAATATTGTAATATCTCAGAACTCTGCTAGCTCTTCGAGCTAGTAATTATCCAAATAAAGGCACTGGCCCCAATGCCAACAAAGTAATCCAACACACCCCAGACCCTACAAAGTTTTGGTCCAACAAAGCTCCAGAGCCAACAAAGTTTTTCGATAAAACCAAAGTGTTGTTTTGGCTTTTTCTTTTCTCTGTACTTGAGCAAAGAGTTAGTGCGACTGCAGGGAATCGAACCCCCAGTCTTCTCGTTAACCGGACGAGTGCTCTACCACTGAGCTACAGCCGCCTCTTTGCTCAAGCCAAGTGTTAATTCTCATATTTATGGAGCGGCCGCAGCCTTTTCTCTGCTCCTTTATTCATGCCTTCAGGCGGTATTCCTTATTCAAATTAACACCTGTCTCAAACTCCCATTCCACCACAACACCAAAGATACTGAAATCCTAGAAGGTCAAACAACGACTTTTTCATTCCAAAAAATCATTTTAGCCCATATGTGTGGCGCTTGCAAAACTATTTTTAGGCATTCTGGTGGCTGTTGGTTACATTTACAAACTTCAATTACAAACAAATTACCAATTAATTAATAGAAGAGAAAGTTTTTCTGCATTTTTAAAGTTGCTTACGTCAAAAGTATGTTGGATTGAATAACACGAGTTTGATCAAACAGTTTATTGTGTTGGATGGCATTGTTGGATCAAAAAACCTTTGTTGGATTTCTTTGTTGGCTCTGGGGCCATTAACCAAATAAAACCTTCCTTAATTAAAAAATTTAAAAAGTACTATTAATTAGATTGTCTTTCTACCTTTCTAACAATTTCAGCAGAAAAGAACAAAATGGAAAGCATAAAAGTGTAATTAGAAACCGTGCCAATTCCTTCACTTATCCCATCCATTAGAAATATTTCATCGATTGCAATTGCATAGTCGAAAAGAACCTCAACAAGGAAAGGTGCGACGGCGTCCCCAATTACCTCTCTAACTAAAAAGGCTAAATCACTTAGAGCATTGAATTGCATAAAACCTAAATTAAATTCCGCTTGAACCGTTGCTCTTGAATCATCGGAAGCTTCCAACCGTTGAGAAATTGCGTTGGCAAACGCGTAAACGGGAACCCGCAGCGCCTGAATATGCATCAAAAAGTAGGCATGCACAACCCTGTACATCAGCAAAGATATAAAACTCGTAAGAAGGTAAATCGTTGTAATGAAGTGATCACTTTGGGTAAAACTAGAAAAGTCCGGAACTGTTGTAGCGTTTCCAATTTGGACTTGAAAGAAAAATAAAATCCGGGCTCGTTCAACGTATTTTCTATAAAGCCAAGTTGGAGACCAATCCCAATTGTTGATAATTCCATGTCCCACAATAAGGGATTGAAACGCGCGTACAAGCGAATAGAAATGAAAAAGGGAAAGGAACGTAGTTGACTGCATTTTAAATGAATTGAAATGAAGAAATCTGGAGGATTTTGAAAGGTAATTAGCCAACTTCAGATATTTCTCTTGCTTTCTCCAGAACCCGCTGAAGAATACAACTCGTATGAGAAAAACGCTGACATAGGCAAGCACAACAAAAAATGAAATGGGGTCGTTTGGGCGAATTTGTTGAAATTTCCATCGAGTTGTGGAGATAGATTCAAAAAATTCCTAATGATACTGTCAACGTGCATAGCACCTGTTTAAAAATTAAATATGGTGAGAATTGCAATAGTTAGAAGTTTTTAAATTTAATTTTAACCTTTTGAGGAAACCAGGAATGAATTACAAAACCGTTTGGATTTTCTTCTGCAGTTTTCTTAAGCCGAAACGGAGATAGAAGAGAATTGTACAAAAATAGGAAAAGAATGTAAATGAAATTCGAGTACTTTTCGTCGTTTAAGTTTCTGTAGTTTGATAAGTTTCTTTGCTTTCCTGATGTGCTAAAAATTGAATCAATGTTTAGTCCTTCCATTTTAAATACCAAATGTAATTGTTATTTAACAATTTTGCACACAATTTTAATGTTTTTTTGCAAATTTTGGAAAGTTTGTAAGCAGATGTGCTGCGTTTTATTGACGTTACGGTTAGCTAAAGAGAAAAATATTTTACTTTTTAGTACTTAATATGATTGGTTTGATTAATTTTGAAAATGGTTTTAACTATGTTTTATATTTGTACGTAAATTACTATTTCTTTAGATGGTTACAGATTATTACCTAATCTTTATTTTACGGTTAAAGGATTTCTAAAATTATCACAATTTCAAGTTTTGTGTTCATGGACGGCCTAGTTTCTTACAATATTGAAGAATAGTTATGTCAAATTAGTTTGCCTTTCTTAAATTCATAAAAAACCTTGAAATGCTTCTTTAGGTATTTCGCTTTCTGTTTAAATTTTCTCGCTGCTCTATACTTATGTAATGTAAAGAAACAGTTCAAAAACAGTTAAGATAGCACACTTTATCAAAAAAATGCTAAAAACAGGTTTCAGGTACCAAACATCAGGACTCGATGTTAAAGATTGATGAATGATTGACAATAATGGAAACATGTTAAATTATTCACGACATTGTTACTATTTCCCAATAGCATGAAATCCTCCATATGTCTTTTATTTTGTAATTATGTATAACTGAAGATTAATTTTTATCAAAATATATAGCAGATTTAAACAGTGACATTGCAAATTCTTAGCTGGCTTTCCATTGGTTGTTTTTTGCTCACCTTTCCTTAATTATTGGACGCTGACTGCAGCCGGATGATGAAATATGTGATGAGCAATCCGCCAAACTGAAACAATCCAAAATAATTATCAGATCCTAGCTCAATTGATTCAAATATAGAACTTACCGTTCCAAGGAAGGAATAGTCGACTGTGAACATTCCAACTGCGTTTATCCCCACAATCTGATCTTGCATTCCTTGAAGTACAATCCCAAGCTTGTTTTGATCAACCAACGCTCCTCTACCGTCCATACACAGCCACGTTTTGAACAAGGTCATCTTCATATAATCAAATTCAAATCTATTTTAATTAACAAAAGTTTAAAAATTACCATTTTATTTAGTTGGAGCTCATACCTTTCTAACAATTTCAGCAGAAAAGAACAAAATGGAAAGCAGAGAGGCGTAATTAGAAATCACGCCAATCTTTTCACTTATCCCATCCTTCAGAAATATCTCATCGATGCTCAGGGCATAGTCGAAAAGAACTTGAATGAGGAATGGAGCAACAGCGTCTCCAATAGCCCCTCTAACTAAAAAAGCTAACTTGCTTAAAGCATTGAACTCTTTAAAAGCTAAATTAAATTCTGATTGAAATTTCCTGGCTTTTTCTTCATCATCATCGGAATCTTCCAATCGTTGAGAAATTACCTTGACAAACGCTGAAACCGGTACCCACAGTGTCCAAATATGCATGAGAAGGTAGACATCTACAAGCCTGTACATAAGCAAAGAAAAGAACCTTGAGAGAAAGTAAACTGTTGTGATGAAATGATCACTTCCGGTGAAAGTA
>JAANSO010003259.1:0-11776 GCA_036507315.1 Lepidocyrtus fimetarius | reverse complement strand
CTTGAGACTGGTCATGGAAATTCCTGGAAAAATGAAAAGAGTTACGATATGATGCACATGCAAAGTACAGACTGCTTTAAAAGATTCAGAGAATGATAGCACATAAAATGATACAGTTCTTATGAAAAGTAATTTATGCTAAAGCCCAGATTTTTTTAATTTTTCCCGTAGGACGGAAAAGGTGGACGAACAGCATTGCATTACGCCGTAGAAAGAGGCCATGTTTCAGCGATAACTTGTCTGGTTGGAGAATGTGGAGTGAATACAGAACTGGAAACTTATGGAGGACTGACTGCATATCAAATGGCTTCCGAGTCGGCATGTACCAACTGTAAAGAAATGGTAAAGGAACTAACAAGATTAGGAGCCGTTCAATTGACAGTCCCCATGGATGAAGATGAGGACGATGAGGATGACCCTTCAGAAGATGAAGGAGAAGCACCTTGCTAAAGACATTTGACTTTTACCCTTAAATAATTTATTTTTAAGTTGGAGGAAGGAAAGGACGATTTTACATAAAAAAAGATTGTGCAGAAGAAGGAAACGGGATAAACATCTAAAATCTTAAATTCGAAGTTGGATCAAAACCAAAAATAAAAGAATGCATCAGATTCTGCAACTTGAAATTACTATTTCAATAATACCAAACTGGTGCTAAAAAGAAAGTGAGGATTGAAGGCGCCTTCGAAGAGATTATCTATTAAAGGGTGTTGACTTTGGACTGGAGTAAATCTGGGAACATGACTTGCACACCCAAAGAAACAATGGAAAGGAGGCCCAGGAAATCCTAACCAAAAACGGCCAAATGATTCGTAGAAAAATAAATAAATAATATATTTGAAAAGGCTGGTCCTTTTATATGAAATTATTGGTAGGTGTGTAGATGAACGACTTAATAATCATGTTCAGTAAGAAATCTTTTTTAAGAGGATATGCAAAAACGCACGTGCGCATATTGTTATACAGATCGCAGTAAGTGTAATGATAAGTAATGTCCAAGTAAATATAATCGTCCCCACGTTGTTAGTGTTTCCAGTCATAATTATTCTATAAGAACTCGTAAGTTTCGAGATTGGTAATCGATCCCAGTGAAAAATTAAAGAATTCACAATCCAGACGTGATTTTAATTGTATAAAGAATTAGTGTAAGTCCTGATGATAAGCGATATAATAAAAAGTGCTTACGTATATGAAAATATATATCTTACCAGAGGCTGTGCCTCCTTTCTATTGTAAATACATAAACGTGGTTCATAATAATATTCATTTTATTTTAAAATTTTGTAAATTTAACAATCAAAGACATGCAAAATGGATTTTTGTTATTTAGTGATCTTTTTTGTTAGTAAATACCCAACACCAAAAAACTGGTTGAATGCAAATTAATTTTATTTGATAATTTTCTTTTGTTACAATTATTCACGTAAATGATGTCTGCTTGTAATTTACTTTGTTCCAAGTTGAATGAATGGTTTTTTGTTGTTGAAATATAAAATCTGTTCCTACATAATGTCAAGAACGTCTTTTACAATCTTTTCTTACCTCACTCACGCATTATTCTTAAGTTTAAGAAAAGTACGATAGGTTTAGATATAAGCAATACTAATTTGTTTTTAAATGAGCTGAAATGTAAGTTAATCATAATTATAATGTCAAAACCACCACCTTTCTTTAAATTTGTTTAAGTTTAATTTACTTTGTGATGACATCGTTTAGCTGTTAAGAATAGATAACAGATTTTCTCTGATATGCATATTTAAAATGCAAAACCTGAACTTTATTGTAAAATATAAGACGAACTTTATTCCGGAACAATTGTTGTTACTTCATCATAGTATATTTACCCTCCTTGTTTAAATACGACAGTATCGCTGCTGCTGAAAGTTTTTTGTTGATAATAATATTGTTTGTGTACAAAAAAGTTCTAAAAAGAATAAATTTTTCTACGAATACAAAAATACTTAAAATGTATTAAAAAACATTTTTTTAACTTTCATAAATATGATACTTTATTGCATTTAATTAAAACATGAAGCCATCAATCGATTTAGAAATTGTTATTTGCTACATTTATTGTCAATATTTTGACACTGTTTAGATAATTACATAAACGTCAAACAATCAGTATGTATTACATAAGCTACATGATGTTAATCATACAATGTTCGGTTTTTCATTACCAGTAAATGTTCGTGGATGACGCAATAAGCATTGGCAGAAAGTTTTCAAAAATGGTTTAATTTATGAATGAACTCTAATCATTTTCATCTGCACTCACGGATTTAAATGTTTAATGGCTTTTAAAGTAGTATTAAGTGTTCTATTTCACAAAATACTTTTAAAATTAGTCTTTGAAATACTTTGTATCCAATACGCAGGTAATATGGAGCTGTTTAAAAACAGAGGTGGGACTGCTACTAATGGTATTAAAAAATTGGGATTAAAATTCTAGGCATGCATGAAAATATGGATTTATTGGTATGGAGAGTCAAACTAACTGATAAATACATATTATGTGACGAGGAAAGAATAAAATAAATGAAATAACAAAATATTTTTCACTTTTTCTATTTTGTCTGTATTTCTTTCAGATTCTTATTCTCACATTAAAGTAATAAATGTAAACTCATACTTGTCTTCATTTCACTCTGTTTAAGTATGATATATAATCTCGCAATTTATTATATACAATATTTTTTTGTTTATGCGTGATAAGAGCTGATACAATTAGAGAAACATCATTTCACATTTTATTTTACTGGATACATTTCTACTACAAAGTTTTTACTAGCTCTAAAGCAGTATTCGAGCAATCATATAGCATCCCTCATATTCTGTACCCCCTTTTCCTTTACCATTTTTATGATACGCACAGCATAACATAAATGAATGTATCAAAAATGCTTACCGGTGAACTCATTTCGAGGGAGTTGATAATAACTAATTTTTATTACTTTCTTCAACGAAGTAGAAAAATTAAATTTGCGTTTAAACATTTAGGAAACAACAACCATGCAAACTATAATATACCTTCTGTTATATATACATTCATGAAACTAAAGTAAATGGGCTAAAAAATAGAACATTTCGAATACAAGAATAATTTAAATGATTTCATATTCACAAACTTTGGCTACATATTTGGGAAACATTCCAACCCAAACATATTCATTTCACTCCCTTAAGATTGTCTATTTCCTCAGCAGTACTTTAAAATCTCTGATTAACTGATTCCCATCATTAAAGCATCAAGGACCAGTAACGACGAATTTGTATGATTTTATTGTGGTATTGATTCCTTCTTTACAATTTCATTTCACTAAAATGCTAAATAGGTTAGCAATTTCTTTCTAAATCGATATAGCAAATTTTCCGTAAATATATATTATACATGATTTATGTAACTTCAAAAGTAATTTAGCAATTTCGAGGATACATTTATTTACACACATGAATATACGTTCAATATAAACGAGACTAGTTTTGTGTAACCAACAGCAGAATAGTAAGAAATACCACAGTTTAACGTTTGCCCTGTTGGAAAAACAAAATTATTTAAAAACTGTTGTTTGTTTGGCAAAGTTAATTTATGCAAGGGAGTTGTACTACGAAAGATTTGAAATTGGCTTTCAAAGCGCATAGTTGTTTTCTCTCTACAAAATTAAACTACCAAGTTAAATATTTTTCACAATAAGATTTTAATTACTTTTCAATTGCGCTTCTGAAAGCAAATATAGAAAGAGATTTTAAAGAGTTTTGCTGAAAACGTTAAATACATTTTAAAGATTTTTATCTCCGATTTTGTTTAGGTACATGTAAATTCTCGGGAACTATCTATCGTCACCATATCACAAACATACTTTCACTCCATACAAATGCAACACCACCATCCAAAGAAAGCGCTGCACAATACTTAATCATTATTAATCAATAGATATTCACCTACACGCTGCGACACTTTAAATAATTACTATTTTTAAGATTGTCTTGATGGTATAATTTTAGGATTAGTTTTTAACACGTAATGCATTAAATCACTAATAGGTGTTTTAAACTACAATTTAAAAACAGATTCAGTGATCAGTCAGTCCATTTTACAAATTTTGCTGCACCAAAAATCATAAATATTTTTTTACCTTGTTTTGTTTATGATGTCGATAGCAATGATGATACAGCAATTTTTAATTACTTCAAAATCTCAGCTCATTAATTAATACATTTTAGCGTTTATCAATAGCTTTTTCATATTTGTGCTCATAAAATTTCAGTTCTTTAATAAATCTACACGTTGCATGCCTTACTTGTCTGCAAGTTTTTTTACAATGAAAGCTAATTAAATACCCAAAGTAGAGATATTTAATCACTCTAATCAGATCGTAAATATTTCAGCCATCATTACGAACCCTTATGACTGAACTTACAATTGTGATTGTACAAAAAATGTTGTTTACCTATAATTGAGAGAAGGGTTTTTGCATAGGTAGTATCATATTCCAAAACACAGGATTCATACAAAGCAAGCGCATTGGTTGTATGACAATTATTTTTCTATTCTATGTAACAAATATCGAAATACATTGGTAGTAGGTACAATTAATACAATGATGCTGCTGTTCATTATTACAGTTTATTATATAGGTATGAGCTAATTAAGCAACATCATTGGTTTTTCACTAATAAGTGTTTAAGCAGGTGTACTTATACCATAATAATCTTAAATCTTACCATCACAATAAAACCATATTTTACTACTAGCATTACACCTTCTAAAACTTAACCTACGTCGGTGGAAATTCATTGAAACAAAATATATTTTGAAAATTAAAATTAATCTTCCCATAATATACTTATACATAGGTTTTATAATACAGTATTACATAATGCAAAATGAGGAACTATATAAGACCATAACTTGACAATTTTCAGTTATGCAAGATTTACAATAAAATACTATAGATTGTATGTATTAACTGCATTTTCGAATGTAAATATTCGTACTACTATAGTCGTCAACAATTTTAAGTGTACAAATGAAAGAAATTCTTTTACTCTTACTTAAGCTATTATAAATAAGGGCTATTTATATTTATTTACTTGTAGAGTTTTTCACTAATAAAAATGGAAGAGGAGAGAGAAAAGCGAAAGTGGAATTTATTTTTAAATAGGTCGACTTATTGCTTAGTAGGCCGATTCTAAAAAGTTGGATGAAGGAGTAGAAGACGGAGGAGACAAAGGGAAGAGATAGAAAAAGGAAAATAATACCAGGATGAGTTTTACTTTCACCAACTTTTTTTTCTCTCTCTATCTTGATTTCATTCTCCTGTTCCTCTTCTATCTTAATTCATGGAATGACACGCATCTCCTCGGAATGTGTTTGTGTGCTGCTCACTTCCTCCTCCATTACTGCAAGTATCGCTGTCCATGGATAATGCCGAGGACAGCATCTGACTAAGTCTTAATGAATACTCTTCATCTAGTTGTTGAGACTCCTGTGGAGGAAGTGGAAAAGTAAAAGAAAAATAAAAAAGTTTAAATTTTATTTCCTTTTTTCTATTTTCACTCCCATTCAGTCACTTTCTGAGAAATGGAGCAAATTCCGTTTTATATTGTTATCATCATTAGTTTTATTAATACCATATATTCGTGGAATATAGGATTGGAGAAGAAAAAGGCTAAATTACCTTCATTTTATACTCTTCAAACTTTTTGAGAACGTCCTTATGAGATTTTTCCAGCTTTGCTCGGATGTCTTTGTAAAGTGCTGTTTTCTTCGCTCTCTCATCCACACCTTTATCCACGAGTAATGAGCCCACCTCTCTTTTCATCCGATCCAGCTCACTTTTATCACGAGTTAGTTTACTCAACCGTTTGTTCTCATTCTTTCTCCAACTATGAATCCATTTCTTTACCTCTTCTATTTCTCGATCTTCCAAATGACTCAAAAGTTTTAGTTGCTTTGCTTGAGACTCTTTGATCATTTTTTCCATCCACTTGAAAATCTACATTTGATAAATAATTATACACCTATATAGGCAAAGCTAACAAATTCAAATGGAATAATTATCAAGTAGAAAGCATTTCCTCTTATTACGTGACACATGTCAAAGGCACAAAGGAGATTTTTTAAAAGTTTGCGCTATTAATTTGATTCAAGTCAAAGCATTGTATAAAAAAGCACAATACCTCTTCCTGTCCTTTGCTCTTGTTGGTCCTTTTCCGCATCCAGCTGTATACGTATTACTTCATCAATGTTCGGAACAGAATCCTTTTTAATCATCGGTGATTCTCTGTTATAGGAAGTGAGCACATGTCAGTTATAATAATTTGCATTACAGATTTTTTTGACAACAACAAAGTGAAAAGGCCATATAAGAAGGAAGTTGTGTTATTTCAAAGTGCACTTACAAATTTTTGACAGACAACTTCTTTACAAGTTTATGACTCTTTCTGGGACCCTTTGAAATTTTCCTTTCCTTTTCATGTTTCTTTCTCAAATCATCCATTCGTTTTTCCAACTGCTGTCGCTTATCACGATACGTCTTATTTTCAAAGAGCTTTTCAAATGGCTCTGGAGAAAATACTACAGCGACTGGTTTGACAGGAAGGTCTGAATCTGAAAACGCCCCAAGATTTGGAGGAGGCGGTGGCATAGGTCCAACTATGCTTTTCTTGCTGGGCCCTTCATCAACCGATTCCGGTCTGTTTATTGGAGGAAAAACGGACGTTGTTGGAGCTGGAGACGTTCCTGAGATTGGTGAAGAGGAGCCACTGTCTGCGGGGACAGGTCGTATTCTAAATGACGCGTTCCATGACGGTTTTGACATAGGTGGCGGTGGAGCTGAGACAACTGGAGCAGTTGTTGCAATGATTGTAGAAGAGGCGGCAGCGGGTGGTGCAGGAGTGGTTTCACTGTTCTCGCTAGATTCATCACCCAACGTATCGTCTTGGAATACGCTTAGCTGCTTTGCTCTCTTGTCCAGCTCATTTTGATACTTGATGGGATTTGCTAAAGCTTCAGCGAGCTCAGAGAAACCATCTGGAACGTAGTCTTTGACAGTGATATTCAGGAATAATGTTGGCAAATTTAACGGTTGTCCACTCTCATTCCTCAGCGCAATGTGACGATAGCCAGGCCTTAGACCAGAGACAGGAATTACACGATGCCCAATCCATTTCCCGGAATCTTCATAAGCTGCTATCCGGAGACAAGCCAATTCAGGAAGGACAACTTTTTTAAATATGAATGGCTCCTCGTCATAAACCGGATTTAACCCATTTGCTGGAATTGTTTTTGTACGAAATTGTTTCCGTTTTGTGTCTGTTGGTAAACCGTACATTTCTACCTCAACGTACGTACCAACTCTCTTGTCTGTTAGAAATTGACCAGAAATCACCTAGAAAATAAAGTGATAATAAAATAAATAAAGAATCCATTGATAATCTCATATTACCCCAACTTTTCATCAAAGTTAAATTATATGTAAAAATGCATTATAAAATGCTAACTTGAATTGCAACTGTCCCTGCCACGATTCCGTCTACAATAGACTCTGCAAAAGGATCAAATTTTCTATCTTTCCTCCTCATAAATTCAGGTTTGAGCAAATATCCGCACCGGTTGTTGAACTCAAAGAGTCCCAGGTTAAGCTGCATTGCCAAGTCTAGAAAATTGCAAAAAAGAAACATTTTCCATTATCGCACATGTCAACAACAAGAACAAAGCTGTTTTGTAACAAGTTTCGGGCTTGACACTTTTTGCTCATCAACAAATAACAAACAATCTCAGAAAAGATACCGCTATACTATTGCTGGACACACGTCATTCATATGCGTAACACAATTAGCGTGTTCATGTAACAGAGAAAGTTTCCAGAAACTTTGTAACACAAGTGCCATTAGCAAAAAAGCAAAGACACAAGTTATTAAATATAATCTTTAGTTTGTTTGTAGCTTACCCATTGTTTGAAAATTCAAAGCCACCAATTGACAGCCTGCGTTCCAAAAAACCTGAGGCATGAAATTTGTCGAGTCGACTCGTGTTCCACGAGGATAAATTCTGGCCAACTGAGTCTTATTGTAGTTTACAAACTCCACAGGTCTTTCCTTCAGCAGATTCATTGCTTGTCTCTCATCAAAAGAAGACATTTCATAGCTCTTATTGCGATCTTTAATAAAAAAATATGATTTAAAGAGTGAGTGGACAAGTAAAAGGTTTATTCACAACAATAAAATAAAATGAAATGCTTTTTGTGTAAAAAAGGGTCAAGACAAAGTGGTTATGTTTTTTAGTAAAAGATGAGATGTCACTTACTCTGAGCTGCCTCAAAGCTATAAAAGTGAACAGGTTGGATGTAATTAACTAGATTGGAGATTTCATCGCTGGCTTCAGACTCCTTCCCTGCTGTCCCTTTATCACTTGGTGACTTGTCCAGATTTTTCAAGTCGTCTTCCGTACTTTCATCATCCTCTTCAGAACTTGAGCTCAAATCTTCTTCGGGAATTTCCCCACCTGCTGTTAGATATATTTGTCAAAAAATTGTTTGTGAAAAACATACGGTGACATAAATAGCAGATGAAAAGGCCAGAGACAAAGAGAAAGGGAGAATGGG
The DNA here is from genome assembly GCA_036507315.1 of Lepidocyrtus fimetarius. Classification (NCBI taxonomy): domain Eukaryota; kingdom Metazoa; phylum Arthropoda; class Collembola; order Entomobryomorpha; family Entomobryidae; genus Lepidocyrtus; species Lepidocyrtus fimetarius. The sequence goes on along the minus strand of JAANSO010003259.1, from coordinate 3,167 downwards.
ATGGGAAAACATTTTTTCTTACTCTGCTCCCGACAAATAATATGCCATATAGATATACGTCATGTAGTAAGCATATATTTGTTCATACCACTAAAAAAAACTTTCTCTCCATGTTTGATTGCCTCAAGATACTTTTACTTTTTACGACATGCAATTAAATCTCATTCCAAACTCTTCTCCATTTCCCTCCTCTCTCCCCTGCCTTTTTCTCTTATTTTTCAACAATAAAGAAGCTTCTGCTATTTTAAAATCCATCAAAAAGATAAAAGAAACTTACAAGCAGATGCGTCTTCCAAATCCACACTGTCTTTTGAATCATCTTTTGACAAGAACGGTGAACCCTCACCGTTCTCATTGGTGGCTCCTTTGCTCAACTTTTTTGAAGGTTTCTTCCCATGTCCGTGACTATGATGATGATGCTTTTTCTTATTTTTAATTATTATACGTCTTTTAAGTAAGTTTGGAGGAGGTAGTGAACGCCCGGGCTCCAACTGGTAAGGAAAATCAATGCAGAAAAAGACAATGAGCAAAAAAAATCATCATAACATCCATTTTTTCTTCATCATTATCATTAAGTTTTTTCCTGTACCGGATGAGATTCGAGTGGAACTTCCAGCAGCATTTCTCCAAAAAATTCTCGACAATACTGAGCAATTTTTGCTTGTTGCCGTGCATTGCAATGATTTTCAAAAGACAAGATTACAGGGTAGTCCGAAGTTTTGAATGCGCTCTCAGCAATGGCTTCTATCACATCCTAAAAATACCCCAAACACGAAAAAATTATTCTCTCTATTTTCCTCTATCAGAACAGGTGAAATGAGAAGTAAACAGCAGCCAGAAAATAGTGGAACTGTGCCAAGCGTTAAAGCAGAAAATTTTATCATGCAACGCAGCAACCCATTCATTTTATGAAAGTATACAATTCCACATCTTGAATAACATTATACAGGCTTATGGTCTATATATGTATACTAGTTGTATGTACATTACTATTGGAAAAGAACATGCAGTAACCGTCAAGAATTTGAAGTAAATAAGGTAAAAAACTGAGTGTTCGTAAAAATAAAACGCATATTTTGCGAAAATACCTTTGCAGCAATTTCAGGAACTAGCGTGTACCCGTGAACGATGACGGGTTCTTCAGTCCTCCCATTCCAAAAGTCCAACTCAACACACCTGCACCCAGACAAAAGGCTGAGTCTATACATCTCCACGGAGCTTTTCCCAGTCAATTGATGTCCTGCATTGGACAATGACAAGAAAAATTGAAATGACAGGGTATTAAAAATTAACGTAGCATATCACGACTATAGCCCAACTCATAGAGAGGACCATATACATTATTATTAAGTTTTTTGGCAAAATTTCTTTCCCATTGTTTGCATCAAAAGGATTAAATAACATTGTGCTGGAGTGGGCTTAATATAATATTACTGATGATAAGCATTTTTTCGTTCGTACCAGTCAGGTATGTGTTATGGGATGAGTTAATGAAATAATGACTTAGCGGCTGATCCATATCATCAGCCAAATCCAACTTTTCCATTGACACGATTGAATTTTCCTCGGACATTAAATAACGGAGGAAACCGTCCCGTGACAATTGTGCTCTCGACCTGTTGTACTGATTCGGCTCATAAGTATTGATTATTTCTTTGGCTTTGTCGGGAGTTGTGTATGGATAAAGAATTTCATTGAGCCTGGGATCCCTCTGTCCCTTATTTAGAAATTCCATAAACTGCTCTGCAGTCATAAACTTTTTTCCAGAGGATTGCGTGATCTCTTCAAATATACGGTCTATCTCATTCCTTCCAGTCATCTTCTTGTAGAATTCAAAGAATTCGTCGAATGTGAACTTGGATGGGTTGATTGTGTCATTCTGTAAAAATGAATGGGAATCGTGATGAGCACAAAACTACTTCTTTTTAATTGAAAAGAACGAACTGTTGCTGGGCAGAAAGAAATGAACCCACTAGAATGATACAAGAAAAGTAAAAAACCTACCTTTCCCGACGCAAATCCAGCGGCGTCCAGCGCCTTTTCCACTCTTTTTCTATCATCCCGGTGTTGAGAAAATGTTTTGATTATGGTTTTAACCGGGATTTTACCCTGTTTATCTGTTAGTATTGTAAGTTTTGCATGAATTTTCTTTAGATAGGAGGTTATAGAGTTATTCAGTTGCAGTAGATTATGAGCTATTTGGAGGATCTCCTCACACCACAACTGTAATCAACAGAGAAAATAAGAATGATTATTATGGTGATTTATTATTCATACGTGTCATTTTCTTTCTTTTGAATTAAGGTAAATATAGAGCAAAATGTAACAAATTGCTCACGCTCTTCCTTTTTCTACTTCTTACCTTGGCAGTTTCTTTCTTATTACAACAAAAATTGGTGAAGGAAATGTTGACAAAGTCAGGACCTGACACAACAGTAATGGTTTTTTCTTCCAGGGTGTCTGACGGGCCCAGTGTAACGATTTGTCTTAATTTGGGATCCTTTGGAACTTTTGCACCTTTCCCTGTTCTCGTGTCCCGTATTGTAGAAATATCTAACAATTCCACTTCCTGTTCGTGTTCATCCATCATTTATCGTCGTATCATATCCATTCATTAAGAACATTGTGGAAGGAAATGAAAAAATAAGAATGAAAACGTGTCATTAGTAAATATGTTTCTGTGTTTATATACTTTGGAATTGTTTACAAGCCATATGCCGTCTTGATGCAAGTAATTCAAGATAGCTTAATCATTAAACAATCAGTAATCTCGTCCCCAATGTATGCACAGTTCCCCAGTAATGAACGATTATTTCTTTTTTATAGTCAATTTTCGTTTTATTTTCATTATTATGAAGGAAGACAATGATGCTATTTTAGCTTTCTAACGCGTATATATTCTTTGATGATTAGTAAATGTATATGTTTCATTGTTATTTTCCTAAATGAAGAAAACATTACGAGATAACTGACTGAATTACATTGTAAGCCTATACTTATGATACAGGAATAGAATAACAATAATAGCATTTATTACCTTATTTTGATTAGTCCAATATAAATAGTGGCCATTTTCATCCACTTTTAGTGTGACGGGGCTCCCAACACCCGAGTCCTATTGTGTAGAAAAGAAAAAATGATAATAACAATATAACTTTCTTTATTAT
>JAANSO010003258.1:0-11779 GCA_036507315.1 Lepidocyrtus fimetarius | reverse complement strand
TTTTAATTTTGGGGGAATGAACACAAATGATATTCTACAGCAGCAGATTTTAAAACAAGAACGGTTTTTTAAAAACTGGAGAAATGGGAAGGAATCCACTTTCTCAATGGAAAACATGAAGTATAACTTTCAATTTCAAACTAATCAGGTTTTAAACCTGGGGGATTATGAGAAGGAAATTTTAAACCCAGAGTTTGAATTTGTCAGTGTTTACGACAAAAACGTTCCATTTATGAAGGATAAGGTTTCTAGCAATCAAATGTGTTCTAGAAATTAATTTCTCAATGAATTTATTCAGTGATAATTTATTACAAAATTAAAAAGTACACAATTCAACAAAAAATAAAAATAATTCAAGTTTATAAAATTTATTCAACTCCCTTCGTTTCTTTCTGCTTGTCACGCATCTCTTCATAAACCTTGTACCCCTTCAAACTCTCCAAAACATACTCAATCTGATCCCCAAACTCCCGAATGGAATTAATCGCCGCCCTCGAAGCAGCGTCTTTTAACTCATCTAAAAAATTATCTTTTCTTTTGCAAACATCAAATCCCTGAAATTTCCCACAGGTAAAATCCGTCTGTCCTCCATTTCCACAATCTGTTTCGCTTTTGCAACGACACGCATCATTCAGCGCACATCTCAATCCCATTTCCGGTCGCAATTTAATCACGTTCTTGCCGTATTTAATCCTCTGTCCAATTTCGTTCATAAATACTTCATGAGGGTCAACTTTCTTCATTACTTCGATAAATTTCTTGTATTCTGGAAAGGCTTTTTTAATTATGGAAGGGTTACTGTAGTAAAGTCCGTTTTTGCCCCAGTGCGGTCGCCCATCATGTTTTTCAATCTAAAATTAAAAATTAATTAAAATTTAACATTTCTGATTAATTTACTTAAACAATTTAAGCTATTTCACTTACCAGTGCCATCGCCATAGCTTGATAAGCCGTAATCCCCAACATCGGCATTGTCTTATCCCATCTCGGCGTCGGATTCCATTCGATATCCACCACATCCTCCATCCCGTTACTCATTGACATGTAGGCACTCGACCCTTTCACAAACCGGAAGAGAATTCCGTTATTCGGGAACGCCACAAGGCTTTCATTCACAATCTTTTGAATTGTCTTCAATGCTGCGGGCAAATCCTTCAAATGGATTGAAATAGAAACGTCGAGGAAAATAAAAGAAGAGTTTCCATAGTCCCAAGCGCACTCTTTGCAGAAACTCGTCATCATCTTGTGGCTTTTGCCAACTGCAAATGGCAAACAAGGCGTCATTGCGTCCGCCTCCGTATAAATCGGAGTTCTCCCCGGCACCTGAATGAACGTCCCCAAGCGGGAGTAGTTTTCAACAAGGAAAAAGCTCACGTCTTCCCTCACACTTTGCATAATTTCCAAGGCTAGGGATAACCCCCCGGCTGTTTTCTCACTTGCTTCTGAAACCAAATGAAATTCGCAATTTCCTGGGGTTTCCAACGGACGGTTGTTCCCAAAAGAAAGGACGACCTTTTTGGATTGGGGATACCACCAAAACGAGAATTTATCGTTGGACATTGCATCCTTGATAAGCTCATCTCCCTTAAATAAAATATCATCCGGAAGTGGAACATTCTTCACTTCGAGTTTGTACTGCGGCACAGTTTTAAACTCAACTTCGTACACAATTCCGAGCAAGCCCAGGTGAAGTTTAAAAGCTTTGAAGTCTTCTTCTTCGGAATTTACTTTTCTCACATTGCCCAGTCCATCAACAACCGTTACGGAAGCGATTTGATCTGATAAAGTAGAAAATTCTCGGAGGATAGTGCCATGAGCCCCGGTTCCAGTGGCGCCGCCGATTGTTATCTTCCCAAAGGTTGGAATACTTGTCAGTGACCTTCCAACTTTATCCAACTGCTCCATAAAATCAATTAGTTCGGCTCCTCCACCGACGGTAGCAATTGTTGTTGAAGGATTGTACGAAAAATGATTGATTTTTGACATGATAACGGCCATTCCGTCAGTGCAAATTATATCCGTTATTGAGTGCCGGTTACCCAATGCTTTTACACGGAGTTTGTTTTGCACTGCGTGTTTCACTATGGCTTGGAGGTCTTGCAGGGTTTTTGGAGTTGCTGAGGAGGATGCAGTGCAGAGAATTGTACTCTGGTAGGATTCATAGGTGAATGGAGTGGCTTTGTAGATTTGTTCAGATAAGGTGGCATTTTCAGTTGATTTGACGCCAATTGGGAAAATAAACACAAATAAACTGAACCAAACACTGTTCAATTTTTTAAAATTACTATTAATTATCATTTTAAAGTTAATTTTAAACTTAAAAATTAAATTAAAAAATATTCAAACTGACACAAATATTTTTCGTTGGCAATAAGAGACCAGAGCAGCAAATGCGAACGTATTTTAGCTGTGGGTTTTAAGAAACAAGTGAAGTAGCGAACTACCAGACATGTTAAAAACCCAGGGTAATAATAAAAAAGCCCAGTGGGCCGGGTAATAATGGGTAATGGTGGGCAATAATGGGTACCTAAAGTTAATTTGAATTCCCGCCCTTATGCATATACTCTATGGTTAATATGCAATGCATTACAAGGATAGTACTGCCCACTACCCACCCTTTTTCTATGTGAGTGGGTGGGTGGGCAATAACGGGAAAAGGCACTACCCATTGCCCAGCATTATTTCCCACCTTCCATGTCTGCGAACTACAGGATTAAGGTTTTTTCTGTGTCAAATGATTATTTATAGGAAAAGTAAAGGATTAACTTTTTCGTTGCTTTTAAAAGGGATTTTTTACATGAAAAAATAACTTGTAAAAAGAAAAGGATTAGAACAAAAAACCTAACGAACAAAAGTTGAGAAAGGTTCTTTAATAACAACGCGTGAACCTTTTTTAAAGGCTTATTTTTTATTTCTGCTCAATATTTTGGTGCAGTGTGAAAACGCATGGAAAATTTTAATTGTGATGATTTCGTAAAGAAGAAAGAAAAATGCATATTAGATGCTAATTTTATTCCATAGCTTTTGATACATTACAACATAGTGACTATTTAAAAATACATTCATTTCCTTTTATTCCAAATCGTAACAGTTTGCATTGTATAGTCCATAATACAATTTAAAACTTGCATGCCAGAAGTATTCTTAATCCCATAAAATCCCCCGACGTTTACATACACTACAGTCATAGCCCTAACCTCTCGTTTCTCAACTTGCCCCAACTTCCCCACATTTCCCTTCCACAAGCAAATTAACTCTTTAGTTTTAACAGTAAAAAAATTAAAGGATTATCAAAAATAGCCAAAATAATACTTATATTTTGATCAACCGACTTGTCAATTTATAATTTAAAACCAATTCCAAAACACATTTTGAAGCAAATTCGGCGAAGAATCCGAAACAAGCAAGTAAAAGCCCTAAACCCAATACAGTGAATATTACGAGAATGTTTCCTGTCATTGAAGCACTCACCGGTTCATCACTTTCTTCCTCGTTTACATCCTCGTCTTTTAAAACTCGCATTTTTCTTTTATGTTCAAATATATCCAGCCACCTTGCAATAATCCCAGATTGTTTCCAGCTTCCCAGTCTGAGTATAACTGAGACGGGAAGTAACCCCTTGAAATGAAATTCATAACTTGGCTCAAAATAACTTTCATTTCCGAAGTAACTCCATTTTTTCACAAACCGACTTCCTAAATCTTGAACATCCCGAATTATCACTGCGGTTTTATCACATTGAAAAAAATCATCGCCGATCGCTTCATTTTCATCCTTTCTAAAAATTTCTTGCAAGTCATTTGTAAAATTTTCCAATGTTTTACCTCTCAGAAGTTGTTTTAATTGCTCAATTTGATTTTTACTTTTCCTCCAGTATTCCTCCCGTAGTTTGTTAAAAGCCTTTAGAAGTATTTCACTAGGATGAAGTCTCGTCTTCAAATAAAGCAAAAAATCCAAATCCGAAGCTGCCTGACTTTTATATAACTTAGTCAGCTTTTGTCTGTCTAAAGTTCCTTCTCCAAGAGATGAAACAGCTGCAGGTCCGTATTTTGTTCCAACCAAGTTAAGAATCTTTCTGTGATTATGTGAAGTTTCTATAACTTTCTTGCTACTTTGAATCATTGTATGAAAGCCTTTACTTCTTAGTTTAATTGAAGAAATAGTGTAGATTTTGAAATTGTCCTGAAGGAGCTCTTGAAATTCTCTGTATTTTTGCGGCGCTCGAGGACTTACCATGTTGTATACGTTGTCGTTTTTGTACCCGTTGCTCAGAATGATTCCCATCAGGAGATAAGTCAAAATCAGGATTCTAGCCGGGTTGTTTCCAACTTCTGGAAAGGGCGTCCCTTGGTCCACCAAAGCCTTACCTATGGAAATTAGCTTGGATCCAGGGGAGGTCTTGTTTTGCTCATCAAGTAAATGCCATACTTCCAAGAAAATACCGGAAATTAAAATAATTGCAAGCCAAATGTAGTTATCATAAGTTGAAATTAGTTCATAAAACAGCAGCGACTGTTTCCCTTTTGTGGCGCACGTTAAAAACCTAAATGATTTATTAGGATCGGATATAACCAGCGGCAAATGAAGCTCTTGAGCCCATTCTGAATGAAAATGAAGCTCGGGAATTATCCCAGAGTTTATTAAATTCCTGTTGATTTCCTTATTTGCAGCGTCATTAAGGCATAATTTCCTTTCCGATGGGTTTATGGGTAACTGTAAGAAAGTAGAATTTCCCAAAATTGAAGACCAACTGTGGACAATAACCTGTTCTATATTTTCGCTTCGGAGGATTTCCTTGCATTGGAGAAATTCTTGCAACAATTCTGATTTTGACCCGGGCTTTATATTCCAAATGTCAACATTGCCTTTGAATGTGTCAGCGTTAAAAACAAACTCGTTCGTTTTAATATGCATTGGATACGTCTCCAAAGCAAGATATTTACTGCATACTGTGCAAGATCTTAAAGCAATCCGGAAGTACTCTGTATCCCTGGTTTTTGCTGATTTGTGAGCATATTTTGCCAAAATGAACACTGTGGATTTTGCATACAATCCTTTATTTCTGTACTTGTCTATAATGAACCCCTCACTGTACGAGAGTTTTAGTGCGGTTCCGACCCAATTTTGCAGAATAGACGTTCGACGCTCAAATTTTAATGAGTTCCAAGCTTGAAAGGGAACTAGAAACAATTTAATGACGAGAGATGAACTAGGAAGAGGTTTAGAAAATTCGTGAAACTCTTTAAATGTCTCATTGGCCTCGAAATGCCACAAATGAGGGTAGAAAAAACTCTGATAATATATTTTCCTCTCGATTTTCTCGGCATTTTTTCTTAAGAATATTTCCGGTGGGTAAAGATCGTAATGTATTTCGCAGTTCCAGGGTTTAGTTTGAAATTTTAAAAAATCTATTTGAGTGCAGCGGTCGACAAAGCCGGCATCTTTAAAATATTCTTTCCTTTCCGGGTAAATAAGACAATTTGACAAAATCTCCTTTTTGAAAAGAAAACATTTCTTTCTGAAATCCAAAATAGTTTTCTCTTTGTTGCATCCGTATGGACATTAATTAAGGCAGGAACTGGCTTTCGAATCAGTACAGGATTGGAAATTCCAATAAGTTCAACACCCATAAAATTTGTTATAATGTTAAGACAATTACTTTTAGAAGAAGCGAGTTCATTAAAATTAATGAAAGAATTTGTGTAATTTTTATAAATGGAAAATAATTGATTGTGAAAGAATCTTAATTTAGGGTTATCACTTGGTAATTCTAGCCCACTCCATAATAAATTAAAATCAGCGTTTGCAGAAGTCCCCTTAAATTGTAAAGTTATCTGAAGAAATATTAATGCCAGCTTCCAAATCATTTTACATTAAATATTATCAACAAAAACTTTCAAATGAAGATTTCATGTTTTTTATGCTAGCTTTCATTGCAAAATTGGTTGAAATGAAGCCTACGGGATTAACTGGGTTATTAAATTACGTGGAAAAATGTGAAGGTTAAAGTTTTTGTTTTCTGCCATTTTAAGCAAAGCAAAATTGCTTAAAATATAAACGGAGTTGTAGAGGTTGTTAGTTACCGGCCCTTTTCGACCGGTAGAGTTTTGCTACCTTAGGCTTTTTTCTACCCAGACCTTTGGTACCAAGAGGTTTTTTCTCCCGTGGAGTTTAGGCACTATAGGGATTTTCCCCTCACATTTCTGGCACCTTAAGATTTTTTCTGCCGTAAGGCTTTTTTTTCTTAGAAAGTACTCAAGAAAATAGCGAGTTTTATGATATGATAGTTGCGCTAGAGGGCATTCAAATCAGAAAGTATTCAAATATTCATGAATGGTTGACAAAAATAAGCAATAAGTTTGCGGTTCTTTCATATTATTCTAATTAGCTTGTAAGTTTGCATAACATTAATTACATAATGTGTATTCTATGCTGTCCTTTGACGAATATTGTGGAATTTCTATTATTACTGGCTCATTTTAATTTGTAGCTTGCACTGCTGCTGCATCGTATATTTTATACCTGTCTCATTTGGTATATAAAAATATTGGCTTGTGTGGTATTTTTAAGTAGAAAAAGTCCTACGGTAAAAAATCTTTTAATAGCAAAAAATCGGCCAGAAAATGCTAAGGTACCAAAACTCTACCGGTCGAAAAGGCCCTAGACTCAGGTTGCTTCTGCAAAAAATATTTATAGCTTGCAAAGTAGGTTACTGCGCTCTATTTGAGCAGAACTACATACTTATTGACAAGGTTTTTAAGAAGGCTTTGGATATTGAAATATTATATTGGGAAAATGAAAATGTTCCATAATGTATGCATTGATTGCAAGATTGAATTTGTTTAGCCAGAGGCATAACTTACGGGTAATCAAGGCCCAAACAAAACTAAACTGTTAAGACGACAGAAATCCTACAAGTAAAAATAATATTATGCACTTGAAAATTCTCATTCTTTTAATAATTAATCTGCAGTAAAGTCAGGAATTTTGCAAATTTTGACAAAATAATAATTTTATTACATAGCTTAGAACATAGATACTTTACCAATACATTCACTTCTGATTATTCCAAATCGTAACAGTTTGCATTGTATAGTCCATTATACAATTCAAAACTTGCATGCCAGAAGTATTTTTAATCTTGTAAAATCCCCCAACCTTTAAATACAACACAGGCATAGCCCTAACCTCTCGTTTCTCAACTTGACCCAACTTCCCCACATTTCCCTTCCACAGCCAAATCAACTCCCGAGTTTTAACATTTGGAATTGAAGAAATGCTTAAAATGACGAAATTAAAAACGGTAAAAGAGATTGAAACCGCAGAACAAAATAAAACCAAAACAAGCTCCATCTTTCCACGGAAAGCTACAACGCCAAAGTTTCCAAAAACGCAGAAAAGTATTCCAGCAAGTTGCAGTACGGGTATGTACACGGAATACTCTTCGTTTATGATTCGGATTAAAATCCGGAGTTGACAATGCAATCGATATCTTCCCCGAAATTCTGAATTTAGGTCATTTCGGTGAATAGATCCTTCGATTCCTCTCTGGCTTTCCTCCAAGTTCCGGCTTAAAATCTGAATGAGGCAAATAGCGCCAGCAGTAACTGCGAGCAGTTTAAGTCCTTCAATTGCAGCTCCAAAAAGGGTGAGCAACGACGTAAGTAAACTTGATCCGATTCGTCGGGGTAATTTAGGAAGAAAAGTTGCCAAAAGGATGCTAAACGGGTCGTAAGACCGTAACCAGGGAAATATTGCGGCATCAACCGGAAACAAACTCAATCCAAAGAACATTCCATAGCCAAGAACCTCTGATATTGTTGGTTGGCGTGTAAGACTTGGCCAACCTAAAGCAAATTTTTAATTAACGCCAAAGAATTCGTTTTTAAATTATTTGCGTAATTACCTGCGTAATCAATTCCACAGACTTTCGGTAATTCAGTAATTAAGTAAACATCCGAGCCCGGATCCTTTTCATAGGTATACCAGGTTACAAGACATAGTGCGCACATTGCAAGGATCATAACGTAAACTAAAATTTCTTCGAAGGATTCAAATCCTTTTGATTTTCTTAAGCAATTTATGAGCTTGGATAAGTGCACGAGGGAAAATAAGAAAACGTAGAGTGCCACGCCGTTACCTAAATACCAGGAGAAAGGAAATTTCCTTATATTCCATTTTTTATTTCTTTTTTCAAACTTTTTGTTAATTTTCCAATTCCTTTGGGATGTTTGCGAGCTTGTGTAGAATATTGGAATTGAAATGAAAGTTTGCACGATTTGTTGTACGTTAATCACAACTGTGATTACACCAGACGTAGTTGTATTCATTTTGATAGTTTAACAGAAAATTTTGTTGATTCCTGCACGACCTTTTGCAAACTGAAGGGGCATTTTAAAATAAATCCAAGCATGAAAGTGAAAAACCTGGATTTCATAAAAAGTCAATACAGCTTAAGAAAATACAAGCAGGTTTTATAATTTATCTACTTTTCTAACAATTTTGAATTAAATATTTAATGTGATTTAGAAAATAGAAGCAACTGAATTGTAATCGCATTAGCAAAATCAACACATCTTAACGGAGTTGAATTTTCAATAAAATTAAAAGACCCAAAGCGGATTTTTACAGGATAGCAAGACCTTAGAAACCTCCTTTGCCATTTTCTTTCCATCAGAGTTGCAAAAGATGAAGGAACAATGTGAACGTGATTGAGCATCTTCCTGAGAATATTTTTGGATTCGTTGTAAACCCCTGCAAGTCCTTTTAGAAAGACCATCGAGAACAGGAAGCAATTTGTCGTGACCAGAAAGCAAAACGCCAGGATGACCCAACCGGTTTTTAAGGAAACTAAACCCGCCATTGCAATTCCTTGAAGGAGGATGTCCGCGGTAATTGCCAAAGACATGATTGACCTTTGCTGTACTAGATTAGCCAATTTTGCTAGCAATTGAATATTCCGGTAAACAAGGACTTTCTTCTGTCCGGGCAGCTTTCCTGCAGTTTCAAGGTTGTAAAAGGTTGAGAGGAGTTCACGAAGTGAGAGAGTGGAAAGGATTTGCATGTTTGCAACGCTGAATCCTATTGTGTATAAGGAAATAGCGAAGAAGAAGTAGTTTAGGAATATAAGTGTGAATTTACCCAGGAAGTTGGAAACAGCATGCAAGATTCCAGGATTACAAATTTTATTACATTCCGGAAGTAACCAAAATCCAGCCAAGGTTGGCTTACAAGCGTTGCCCAAGTGAAGACCGAATGATAAAGCGAATGACATGAAAACTACGCTTATTAAGGTCAACCGAGCAAAGAGAATATTCAATTTTTCAATGATTGGACGTTCCTTGCAAGTTCTTGGCAAATTCTGGAGGAGATTGATTACGCCGTTGATGAATTGAATGATTTCGAAGGAATTTTTTAGAATTAGTTGAAGATAGCAACTGCAGATGATCCAAGCAAAATTTATTAAAATGAGTAAGACCTTGCTTTGGTCCTGCTTTCTGTAGAAGAAAACGGACTGGAGGAATATAACGGAAGTGAAAATGGCTTGACATTTACATCGGTTTCGTACTGCTTTGCGTTTGTGTTCTTCAATTAGACGAACTTGGAGTGCTTCCGGGTCAAAATAGAAAAGTAGTCCTTTGTGCATCCCGGCCAGTTTGAAATGGTGATTGAAAACGCTCAGATTTTCTAAAATCATTTTTATTTTTTAGTGAAAATTATTGAATTCGGTACTATGTTGATCTGAAGGTTTCACAAAAGCGACTAAAAACCCCACAAAACCCATCGGCGTAGAAATTAAAACAAGCGACTCGCTTTTTGTTTGTTTTTTCAAGGTACGGTTTAAATTATCTCTGCCGTAAAAGCGGAAGAAAGCTAGTTATTATAATAATTGGATAATTTTATAGTAAACAAAGAAAATGACAAATTCAACTGGTCTCTGTCATTTCAAATCAATCCAGATACCGACAAGATAAAAATGTTTACATAATTAAAACTTTATTTTGAGGATTTTATTTTTGAGATAAATTCAATATTACGAATATAAGATTTTAGGCAAATAATAATATTGTACAATAGTCTACATGGATTTAGGACGGAGTTTATTTGATTTGAGTAATCAGAGAACTGTTTTATAACCGAATTAAATCAATTTAGTGACAGATATAATCGTATGAAAACAATATCTTCGCAATTTACGTTTCTTTAAAGTAAGACTAATTGGCGTAATTATCTTAAAAGTTGCTTATCTAAGATACGCTTAAGTAATATTCTCAGTTTTTGGTTTTAATAAAAACGTAAGCTTAAATTTTACAAAGATTTGAGAAGGGGTTGAGTTTTTTACTTAGCAATTAAAATAATTTTAGAGTTTATTTAGTCAACGCCTTATTTTTGACTGTTTGGTTTAGCATTTCTTATTTTGAGGCGGGGGAAAGCGGAATAGTGAATGGAGGATTGAAATGTCTAATTATTTTAATTCGCATTTGATGAAAGAAATTAGTTTTCATTTTAAACTGTTTTCCTTCCTGGAATTCTATTCCAGAATATACTTAATCATAGCAGTCATAAGATCACAAGGATGCTAGCTCCAAACTTGACAGTACAACTTTTTATTGAATTTTTGGATTTATCGCAGGGCAACACGCCAATTTAGGCAACAGTGACCTACTCCTCGGCACGAAATTAAATGCGATATTAATAATGATTACGTAAAATAATGTATCCTTATGCAAAAGCTGTTTTGCGAATTACTTTGGATGCTATTTTTTGGATTTAAAAAAGTTTAACTTTCTTGTAAAAATTCAATGTTTTTCTTTGTAAGCTGCTGTCAATATTATAAAACTTGAAAACTTTCCGCTTGTTTTATCATACTTTGATAATCCTTCAAGTTGAAAATAATAAATTATTCATTGGCGGTTCATGTTAATAATAAAATATTGTAAAAACAAGTTTTGGTTTGCTTTTACAAGTAAAATAAGTAAAAGGAGTAAGATTTTGCAAGGTTTCAGTATTTCTGTACCTTTTAAAAGACACTCTTTTGGTAATTTTTTGAGACTTACTAAAACGCACCGCAAGACAAATGCACCGCAATGTATTTTAAATGGGAAACTGCACCGCAATGTTTTTGGATGGCAAAGTGCACCGCAAACAGAAACTGCACCGCAAGGGAAAGTGCACCGCAAAGGAAAGTGCACCTCAAGGGAAAGTGCACCGCAAGGGAAAGTGCACCGCAAGGAAAGTGCACCGCAAGGGAAAGTGCACCGCAAAGGGAAATTGCACCGCAAAGTAAAGTGCACCGCAAGAGAAAGTGCACCGCAAGGGAAAGTGCACCACAAGAGAAAGTGCACCGCAAACAGAAAGTGCACCGCAAACAGAAAGTGCACCGCAAACAGAAAGTGCACCGCAAACAGAAACTGCACCGCAAGCGAAAGTGCACCGCAAAAAGAAAACTGCACCGAAATGGAAAACTGCACCGCAAAAAGAAACTGCACCGCAAGGGAAAGTGCACCGCAAACAGAATTTGCACCGCAAGGAAAACTGTTCCGCAAGGAAAAGTGCACCGCAAACAGAATTTGCACCGCAAGGAAAACTGTTCCGCAAGGGAACGTGCACCGCAATGGAAAGTGCACCGCAAAAAGAAAACTGCACCGTAATGGAAAACTGCACCGCAAAAAGAAACTGCACCGCATGGGAAAGTGCACCGCAAACAGAATTTGCACCGCAAGGAAAACTGTTCCGCAAGGGAACGTGCACCGCAAGAGAAAGTGCACCGCAAAAAGAA
>JAANSO010003257.1:0-11780 GCA_036507315.1 Lepidocyrtus fimetarius | reverse complement strand
TTATAAAAAGGAAAGCAAACTAACCGCAATTCTCGTACTTGTTCTGTCTTTTAGCAAGTCTCAAATACATTCTTTTTAAAGAGAATTGAAAATTGTATCATTTTACAAACATTTCACTTTATTTTGGCTTTCTCCTGGTTCTTCCGTTTTAGACATTTTCCATTTCCAATTTTCAGAAAAAGAGAACGTGAATATATTTTTGAACGGAGAAGGAATATGTGTTAGAAAGGGAGGAATGGGAATTGTTTGGAACGCTAAAGCGTCTTTCAGTTCTTGTGTACTTTGTTCATCAAGCAAGCTAGTGACTGGGTATGGAAGGGATCGTCTTATCAGCAATCTTCACGTCGATTATTCAAATTTGTATTTTTTTGACTGTTTTTCATGTCATATGTTCATGTAGATCTACCCTGTGTATTTCAAGATCATTTTGTATTTGTAGTCATGTTTGTTTCACCTTTTGTATTAGTATCAGTAGCGGCAATGTGAAACTGTCAGGTTTTAGTAAAGCAATTGTCATTCAAATCATTTTATTTCGTTTGTTTAAGTGAAGTATTTTTGTGTCTAAAAAGTCTAAAATGTTTGTAAGTTTATCTTCGTGCGACCTACTTAATTAATTCTTTGTAAGTTGAAGTTATCGTAAGTCAAACAGTCATTTTGTGTATCATTTTATGTATAAATAATCCGTGTAATTTTCCACGTTCTTTGTCAATTGTCAAATGTGTAAAAGCACCTTTTTTGTAGAGAAAGACCCTTTAAGGTCAAGTTTAACTTTTCATTAATACGAGAGGATTGTTAAACTCTCACTTTTGCTACTTCGGCCATCATTAACTGACGTCTTTTGATAATTTTCTTCGTTAATATTTTCATTTTGAGAATAAATTTCCATTTAGAGTTTTCGTTTTAAAAGCAAACAACCACCCAAGTTTCCAAATTCATTGCATAAGGCAAAAGTGTGTTTGATTCCCATCCCTCATCTCATCATTACGATTTATTCTATTTCCATTCATAGATCTGCCCAAGCTCACTGTTAGACCACATCCCAGCATTATACAGGAATACTAACTTGAATTTTGATCGAGAAAGAGAATATTTTAAAGATGGGAAGGGCTGAAGCTACTTTCTTTTGATAAATAATTATTGGCTCGATATTTATTTTGAAGATATCTTTGCATTCAGCCATCCGTCAACCAAACAGAGAAAGTCCAAATAAAAAATTCACATCACGCCACCAAACTTTGAATGAGCTCCGGTCTCGTTTATAGTCCAGTGAGTCATTCATTTTCTTTCTTGTCAATCAAAACAAATCTCCAATGCTTTATACATTTCCATCATCAACTGCTTTGCACACAAAACTGCTGTATACAAAACTTTCCTCATTTGTTCTTCTTTGCTTGTTTATTCTGAATTTCAAGAAAAATATGAAACATCCATTGAATAGGCAATTTCTAGCAAACATTCTCCAAAGTGAAATAAGTAAAAATTGAAGCAAAAAGACTTTTTAAGCAGACAACTCTTTCATCTGGTCAGTCCAGATAAGAAAAAAGAAACCAACAACAGCCACATCAGCCTCGTCCCCATAAAATATTTTATATAAAAACATTCGAAATCACGCAAAAGGTTACATTAACAATTTTATTGCACTATGGTGTTTTACGTTGACATTTTCTTTGTTAGGATGACCACTCTCCTTTGAATGTCAAATTGAATGCCAAGTTTTGTGGAAAGCAAAAAAATGTAGGGAAGGTACGGTGATGACATGAAAGACTTTTCCAAAGGAAACGTGAGGAGACTAAAAATAAACTTGATCCAACATCTCTCTTTCAATCTTGCATAATGCATACCAAGTAGCCACAGTTGAGAAAAAGTGACTAGTTGAGAGCTCCCAGTTCAAAGCTAACCTTGTCAACAGTTTTTTGCTTTAACGAACTGAATAAGTTTGAAGACAACCTTTATAAATTAATTTTCATATCTACAAAGTATAAAATACCGGCATTAAAAATCAAACTTACTAATTTGAAGAGAAAGCGATAATCTTATATATTAAGTAAAATCTAAAGCGTTTCTTTCTCTTTTATTCTTGAAAAGCATTGAAAAGATAAATCAAAAAGCCGCTTTTAGTAACTACGTTTCTTTTCAATCATAGAATTTTAAATTGAAAAGTTGAAAAATTTCAAACCGTCTTTTGCAGCTTCTTTTGAGTAAAGGAAAGTTCTTGGTTTTAAAAAATATATTGATCGTTTTTAAATTGTAGACTGTCCTTTACAAAAACAGAATTGATCACTTGAAAGTTTCTTAAATGAAGGGTTGCACATGAATTAATCTTTCCCATTAGAAGGATTTTCTGCTCTTTAAAAAGATGGGAACATTGATAAAAAAAGTTTTAATAAATAAGTTTGATTTACCAAAGTCTTTCGAAAGCACTTGTCCAAATTGTCCTTTCATTGTAAATCCTTTGCATTTAGTAAGTGTTCAGGAGAGGCAATCAAGGTCCAGGAGTGTATCTTCATGATGATTGGTAGTACAACTCTAAGAATAAAAGTAACACCGCCAAGATCCACCGCAGTTTTTACAAAGTCTGAAAACTTTTTCTTCCTTTTCCTTGTCATGGTACGAATTCCTGGAAAATAAAATTATTTATGTTAAGTATTTCAAGATTTGGAAATAAAATTGGAATAAAAGCATTTGAAAGGTTATTTGAGAAAATAAGGGCTTAAGTGTGTCAGAATTGAAAAAAAGTGGAATAAAAATGAAAAACAAAATTGCTTTAAAATCCTTTTTCTTTCAAGTCAATGGAATATGCTTAAGGGGAGTAAACTAAAATAGTAGTCATATTAATATAAGATTCCACTCTTGCAATTTCAGGAGGAAACAAGTAATTTCAAATCTATTTTAGATTTGCTTTGGAAAAAGAAGAGTTTGCTCTGGTTTTATATTAAAGAAAGGACGAAGCGGGAGAAAAAGATGAGAATGGATGGGAGCCTACAGCAGAAAGTTATCGTTTTCTGAAAATAAAACGGAAAGGAACTGCATTTTGAAGATAACGAGCCTTCTCTAATTAGATGATTGGCTCATTTTTAATAAAAATGGAATATCCTTTTTTCCATGAAAGGAAATGGAGAAAGCTTTGTGAAAGGTGATTATTCAATTCCAACAAATTGAATGCCAAAAGGAATATCTCCCGACTATCATATTACGAAATGAGGAAGAAGAAAAAGGCCAATTTCGACTAAAAATACGTAATTGTACAATGAGCTTTCTTAGATTTTTTTTTTAGAAAAACGTAGAAAATTTATTAATATTTTAAAAGTACTTTAACTTTAAAATGTTAATGGAACAACCGCAACCTCCGTACAAAATCAGTAAAGCAAACAAATAAAATAAAATCGACATGACAGTTCCCATCCTAAAACAACTTTTTAAATCGCTTAATAAACTTAAATTATTATCAGATACTGTTAACCAAGCAGGTTTCAAAGATCAATTTTTACTCGTTCTCATCTCTCAGCGTGTCCATCCACTCATCTTCCTTTCCCCCACTTCATAAATAAATTGCAGATAATACTTTCCTGAGCAATGAGTTAAATTGAATCAATTTTGAATGGAGTTTACTTTCCTTTATCCTTCTCGCATGTTCCCAAAGGAGAAAAAGGTAAGTTAAGCAAGCTTCTTTCCAAGTTCCATCGAAAAACATATCCATTTCATATTTTGTGTAATTTCTTCAGGTAAAACTCATCATCATCCGCGTTTCATTCCCTTCTAAAAGGGTTAAGACAAAATAAAATTAAGAGTCAAAGAAAAATGTTTGTTTTGTTTTTGTAATTCAATTTTTGTTTATTTTGTTTTCGTTAGTAAATTTAAGTCGTTGTTTTTGTATTTCTGCTATGATCTCATTATGATCTCATTGTAATTATGATATCAATACAGGCTTTGATCATTTCACCCTATCTATTTATTTTGGATCCAAGGCTTGTCCACATTCGAATACATTCTTCAGAAGTTTTGAGCGAAATTTTGTTGGAAAGAATTGAATTGGGAAGGGAGATAGTAAAACCTTCTTAAGTGGACAACAACCTTTGCTTTTTAGCTCAACTTACTTGTTTGCTTCCACAATCATGATGGGAAACTTTAAAAATATTCTTTACTTTTTTTAGTGGACGCGTAGAATGTTGGATTTGAAAAATGGACACAATGGCTCCAAAAATGATGATTTGGAATAAAAAGTGATTCTACTGAATAAAACTGCTTACTTCACAGAAAACTTTAAATATTTTTATCATTTTCTTGAATTGATCTGCTCTCCATTTCTCCATATTCTTATCCCATTTGATACTCAACTCTCTCGTTTTACTAATGCTGCCGTTAAAAAAACTCATTTCACTTTCAAGAAAATAAAATTGAAAAAAAGATTATTTTAAAAAATCCATTCTAGTCTAACTTTTCCTTTCAACGAAAAGTTTCCGTGTTTCAAGAAAAGTAGAATAGCAAAAGCAATGAAATATTTTATTGAATAAAAAGGCTTAAGCCCATTCAGACTATTTCGTACTTTTGAAATGAAGGGAAATGTGAAAAAGTAGAAAATGCTCTGAGTTTTCTCCGTCTTTTCTTCGGGATGATTTTAGGAGTTCAAATAGAATAAAATTTTACTTTCTACTCAAATTGCACTCATCATACTCAATTTTACTGGACCAATAAAAAAGTTCAATTTTGAAAATGAATAAAAAACTACAAATATTTCAAAGTCTTTAAAAGTTGTTTTTGCTTCTCAAAGAGTATTTTTCACGATTTTTTCATCCATTTTACAAAGTAAATGACGTAATTTGACTTCTGCGTTTTGTAAATGAATTCCCAACAGAATTTAAAAGTTTTTAAAAACAATAAAATATTAAATATTTAAAGGTTAAAAGAGTTTTTAGATTTAATTACAAAATGAATTGAGCAAGAAGTTGCGGAAATACAATCTAATGAAACTGAATTGACTGTCAAACAAAAATTATTTTAACGGTGCTGAAAGGGAATTTTTATCCCTTCCCCTCTTCATAAAAGCATTTCATATTAAATGTTTTCACTTTAGTACTTGTAACGGATTTTATGCATGACTTAAAAAGGAGGGATTGTCATGAGTTGCACATGCATGTCTCTCCCTCATCGCATCATCTTTCAAGCACCCTGCTTTGAATAACAGTATAAGACCGGAAAACTACTCTTTCTTGCTTTTATCAATATTGAATGTAGAACATGCGTAGAAAGGGTTTTAAAGTGTAAAAAAGTCTACGGACGCAACTCTGCATCTAATTTGAATATGAAATCGGTTTGTGAGATGGTAAAATGGTAGAAAAGAATGGGATTGGCTGAAGGAGGTACGAAAACGTTTAAGGAGAAGATACACTTTTAAGATTTGGAACACACAACGTTGTAAAAAATATTTTAGTACATTTTAATAAGAAGTATAATATAGGTATTAATGATTAAACAAACCCTGAAAGCAAATAGTCTAACGTTTCAATTTATAAAAAGGAAAGCAAACTAACCGCAATTCTCGTACTTGTTCTGTCTTTTAGCAAGTCTCAAATACATTCTTTTTAAAGAGAATTGAAAATTGTATCATTCTACAAACATTGGCACTTTATTTTGGCTTTCTCTTGGTTCTTCCGTTCTAGGCATTTTCCATTTCCAATTATCACAAAATGAGAACGTGAATATATTTTTGAACGGAGAAGGAATATGTATTAGAAAGGAAGGAATGGGAATACTCACTTGAATTTTGATCGAGAATATTTTAGAAGGAAAGGACTGAAGCTGTTCACTTTCTTTTGATAAATATTTATTGGCTCGCCATTTATTTTGAAGATATCTTTGCATTCAGCCATCCGTCAACCAAACAGGGAAAGTCCAAATAAAGAATTCACATCACGCCACTAAACTTTGAATGAGCTCGGGTCTCGTTTATAGTCCAGCTTGAATTTCTTTTTTGTCCTTTACTCTGCCTAATTCAAACACAATTTCTTTTCTAGCCAAGACCTGCCAATAACTTTAAAAAGACGGCTAACTCAGCATCAGAAACCAATTTCCTACCCAATTTAAGGAAGGCCAACATATTCCAATGTTTAATGTATTGCCATCATCAACTCTCTTTGCTTCCCACACAAAACTGCGATATATACAAAAACTTCCCTCATTTGTTCTTCTTTGTTTGTTTATTCTGAATTTCAAGAAAAATATAAAACAGCAATTGAATAAGAAATTTCCTTCAAACATTCTACAAAGTCAATGAAAAGACTGATACAAAAAGACTATTTTAAGCAGACTCTCTTCCATCTGGTCAGCCCAGATAACGAAATATTTACAAATACATTTTGTCCTTTCCCTAACAACAGTCACATCAGCTTCGTCCCCAAAAAATATTTTATATAAAAACATCAGAAGCTTTGCGGAGGTATATATGACGTGCAATCATTGTACATTGGTGTTTTTCGTCGACGTATTCCTTGTCAGGATGACCACCCTCCTTTGAATGTCAACTTTGTGGAAAAAGAAAAAATCAAAAAGAAATGTATGAAAGACGTGGTGATGACATGAAAGACTTTTCCGAAAACGTACGGCGACTTTTTAATATTAGCTTGATCTCTTTCATTCTTGCATAATGCATACCAAGTAGCTTCAGCGTAGAAAAATTAGATGAGTGGTAAAAACCATGCTTTAGTGATGCCGAATTCCGACATGATAGACCTATTTATAACAGCTTTCATATTTTTAAAGCATAAAGTAGCGGCATTCAAAATAGTCAAACTTACTAGTTTAAAGAGAAAGCAATAATCCAGTTTTTAAGTAAAATCTAAAATGCGTTTGCCCTTTAAAATTCTTAATTTAAAATTGAATTAAAAGTTTACCGCTTTCAGTAACTACGTTTCTTTTTAGTCATAGAATTTTAAATTGAAAAGTTGAGAAAAGCCAATCCATCCCTTCAAACTCAAACGAGTTACGTCAGTAAGCTTTGTAAACTTCAGAATAAAAAAATAGTTTTAAAATTGTAAACTGTTAAACCATTCTCACAAAAATTTAGAAGGGATCTCCCATAAGTTTTTATATGAAGGATTGCACATGAATTGACTTTTCTGTTCTTTCAAAAGTATTTTGTGCGCTGTAGAAAGATACAAACATTGATAAAAAATGAATATTTAACAAATTTGATTTACTAAAGCCTTGCGCTTGTCAAAATGTTCATTGTTCTTTCCTTGTAAATTCTTTTTTGTATTTAGGAAGCCATCTGCAAGCAATCTTTCTTTTGAAGTGTGCACAATTCTCAGCATAAAAGTAGCACCGCCAAGATCCATCCAAAGATTTTGGTTGCTCTTGTTTTTGGAGATATCTTTTTCATTTTGTGGTCTTTTTCACGTTGCCATAAATACTGATGGGGAAGACCGGAAGATGATTCAATGAATTTACAGGTTTGAAAAAGATCCGTCCTCCTTCTTACCATGGTACGAATTCCTGAAACAATAATATATTTTGGTAAATCTTTCAAGATTGTGAAATAAAATTGGAATAAAGCATTTTTAAAGATATTTGTAGGAGAAAATAAGAGCTTAAGTGTGTCAGACCTAAAGAAAAATGGAATAAAAAGGAAAAACAAAATTGCTTTAAAATCCTTCCAAGGAAGAAATTATACCACGTCAATGGAATATGCTTTAGGGGAGAAAACTAAGAAAAGTAGTCATATTATATTAATATATCTTTTATTGCAATTTCAAGAGGAAACAAGTAATCTTTAAAGGAGACATTCACATCCTTTTAAATTCCAATTTGGAAGAAGAAATTTTTGTTCGTATTTTATATTAAAAAGGACGAGACCAGAAAAACGTAAAAGATGAGAATGTATGAGTGCCTCAAGCAGAAAGTGATCGTTTTCTGAAAATAAAAAGGAAAGAAACTGCATTTTGGAGATAACGAGCCTTCTCTGTTTGGATGATTGGCTCATTTTTAATAAAAATGGAATATGTTTTATTCGCTGAAAGGAAATGGAGAAAGCTTTGTGAAAGGTGATTATTCAATTCCAGCAAATCGAATGCCAAAAGGGATATCTACAGAATATCACATTACATGATCGAGAAAGAATAAAAAGGCAATTTCAACTAAAAATATGTAACTGGATATTGCTTTCTTAAATTTAAAAAAACGTAAAAAATTATTAGTATTTTGAAAGTACTTTGGGTTTGACTAATCACTAACCTACGAACATATTAGTAAAGCAAACAAATACAAAATAAAGTCGACATGGTAGTCCCCATCACATCACAACTTTCTTAATCGTTTAGTAATCCACTTAATTTTATAAGCAATTTCCCAATATTTTTTGTTGATATCCACTTCATTCAAAAGAAAGTAGGAAAAATACATTTTCTGAGTTTTATAAGAATTCGCAAGGTAAGTAAATGTTGACGGAACGAAACGATAAATGAATGAGCAATAAGAGCATTTTTATTTTACTTTTAACCAAGCATGTTTCAAAGATCTTCTTTTCTCGTTCTCTCAGCGTGTCCATCTACTCATAAGTTTTCCCTTTCCACTTCATAAATAAATTGCAGATAATACTTTCCCTGAGCAATGAATTGAATTGGATCAATTTCGAATGGATTTTACTTTCTCATTCTCTCATGTTCCCAAAAGGGAAATGAAAAAGGTAAGTTAAGCACTAATCTTCTTTCCCCCATCTAAAAGCCTTATCATAATTTTGTATTTTCTTTACGTAAAACTCATCATCATCCACGTTTCAATCCTTTTTAAAAGAGTGGAAACAAAATGAACTTAAGAGTTAAAGAAAAAATATTTGTTTTGTTTTTGTAATTTAATTTCTGTTTACTTAGTTTTCTATATTTTTGTTTTTATATTTTTGCTACGATCTCATTATAATTATCAATACAGGCTTTGGTAATTTCGCTTTTTCTATTAATTTTGGATTCAAAGGCTTGTCCACTTTCGAATACACGTTAATCTTCAAACGTTTTTGAGATTTTTTTGGAAAGAATTGAATTAGGTTGGGAGATAGTGAAACCTTCTCAAGTGAACAACGTTTCGTTTATTTTACTTGTTCACTTTAACAATCAGGCTGGGGAACTTAACAAATATTTTTTACTTTTTAGTGGACGCGTAGGATGTTGGAATTGAAAAATGGACACAATGGCTCCAGAAATGATGATTTGGAATAAAAAGTGATTCTATTGAATAAAACTGCTTACTTCACAAAAAACTTAAAATATTTTTATCATTTTCTGGAATTGATCTACTCTCCATTTCTCAATATTCTTATCCTATTTGATCCCCAACTCTCTCGTTATACTAATGCTGCTCTGTTTAAAAAGTTATCCATTTCCTTTTTAAGAAAGTAAAATTGAAAAAGATTATTTTAAAAATCCATAGAAATCTAACTTTTCTCCTATTCAGGAAAACTTTTCATTTTTCTAGAAAAAGTGGAATAACAAAAGAAATGAAATATTTTATTGAATAAAAAGGCTCAAGCCCATTCAGACTATTTCGTATGAAATGAAGGGAAATGTGAAAAAGTAGAAAATACTCTGAGCTTTCTCCGTCTTGTCTTCGGGATGCTTTTAGGAGTTCAAATAGAATAAAATTTCACATTCTACTCAAATTGCACTCACTTTATTCATCATCCTCACTTTTGCTGGACCAATAAAAAACGTTCATTTTTGTGAATGAATAAAAAACTACAAATATTTCAAAGTCTTTGAAAGTTGTTTCTGTTTCTTAACGAATGATTTCTGGATTTTTTCATTCAAGTTACAAACTAAATGAGGTAATTTGACTTCTGTAAAAGAATTCACAACAGCATTTGAGACTTTATAAAAAAAGTAAAAAATTAAATATTTAAGAATTGGAAGAGTTTTGAGAGTTAAATTGCAAAAAGAATTGATGAAGCATTAGAAGTAGAGCTAAAATGGGTAGATTCCATCAAATGGAATTGAATTGACTGACAAAAAAAATTACTTTAGCGGTGCTGAAAGTTTGTAATTTCATTTCTTTCCCCTATTCCACTTGAATTTGATTTTTATTTGAGGCAAAGCTTTTTTATTGATTTTAATCATAATACTCAATCCTGCATTCACTCCTACCTTCTCATAATCATCAAAATCCTCCGCGAGTCAATTCAAGAAATTATCCAACCAGAAACACCTTTCTTTATTTCTTTCTTTATTATTTGAGAGAAAATCTCATTAATTTATTTCACTAGCGTGTCATTCTTTTTCTCATCTGGTGATGGAGATGTGCGTCAATCATGAAAATGAAAGGACAAAGCCTGATTGTCTGAATCCAATTAAAAGTAACCGTCTTTTCTGTATTTGTTTGCCTGCTTAAGCTAATGCGATAAAAATGAGAGGTGTGGTAAGGTAAAAGGCACAGAAAATACTTTATTATTCTTGCGCGGTAGTCTCAGTCAACAAGAAAAATAGATACATTTCTCGCTAGCTTTTTCATTTGGTCCATTTCCCTTTCATATTTCAGGCTTACCTCCGCTCTTACGCATTTGCCTTCTTTCAACTTTGGATGTAATCAGTAAATTGAGACAAATGCTTACTTCTTTAATGCAACCTTTTTGTTCTCATGGAACTAGAAAATGGTTGATGATTATGAGATGACAAAAAGTATTCTATCTTATCCTGTCCTATCCAGAATACAAAAACTTGCAAAAATGCGCATCACCTATTCCTTGTCCTGTCTTGGCTTTAGTTTTTTAGGTAAAACATGAAGACCAAACGGAACACATGAAAATTAACTTTTTTCAAGCTTCTCTTACGTTACTAGTTTTTTTGGAGTTTTAAAGGCTGTGTATTAATCAGGTATCATATGAAAAAGGCATACAAGCAGTCGAGTCATTAATTTTTAGAAAAATATTTTCATAAGAAAAATGCAAATGGCTACAAATTTGCCAATATTATTTTTATTATTCATTTTATGATTTACTTATCTAGATGTTTGCAGTCCTTTAATTTTGTTATTTGCGTAACAATAAAATCTTACAAAAAAGTAAAACGCAATAAAACGGTCGTTCAAATTGTCTCTTTTGTCAATTCATATACTTATGAATAGAAACAAATTTAATGGACAGTGAGGAAATCTTGTAAAAATCGATGAATAAGAAGCAAAGCGTAAAAATTATTCAAGTCCAATTCACTCACTCAAGCAGTTTTTCGTTTTTAACATTCAGAGCTTTCCGGATAATAGTCAGAGAGTGTTAAATAGAAGAATAAAATTAGATTTTTGGACTTTTTTCTATTCTGATGCAACAAAATGTTCCCCTTTCGTCTTTTTATCTTCTCTTTTTGCTTTCCTTTCTACCCAGACGTATTATGATTGTGTTCTACATTTCTACACAGGCACAACTTGCAAGCAAAATTATTTTTTAGGCTGCATACAACAAAAAAAGGAAAATGTGTTTTCCTTTGATATCGGAGAGTCGGTATTCCCCCCCAGCCAACAGTCAACAGTCCCCTCCAGCCAACAGTTCCAGCCAACAATCCCCCACAGCCAACACTTGGCTCAGCCAACAGTCCCCTCCAGCCAACAGTTGGCTCAGCCAACAGTCCCCTCCAGCCAACAGTTGGCTACTCAGCCAACAGTTAGTCAGCCAACAGTTGGCTGCAGAACTGTTTGTTTGTTTGTTATGTAGGGTTGGGTGCCGAGTACATACTCAACCCCCAGCTGTGGAACCCAAAAGTAGAGTTATTACAGTCTAGCCCTTTTCAACATTCTTGTAGCTTAATGTAGTG
>JAANSO010003256.1:0-11781 GCA_036507315.1 Lepidocyrtus fimetarius | reverse complement strand
AAAGATATAAACACATCATACCATCATCATGTACTAAAACAGAGGCCAGTCCCCTGTAGTTAATCATTATACGGAGTACATTTTTATTATCGCACCGTGCTAAAATAAATTGCACAAAGTCTATCTTATTTGTAGTGTGCGTTGCTCCTATCACGAATTCGCAATACTCGTACGATATCTTTTTTGGCAGCTCGCTCATTCCTTGTTCCAGAGAGACTTGCAAAGCTGCTTAACCAGATTAAATATTATATCTAGTTTTATAAAAACAAGGGAAATGATATATTGAATGCTAATGCAAAAAGGTAAACTTTACATGAAATTGCAATACATCAGATGAGAGCAGCGTTTCTTCGTTCTATGAGTTTTAGTGGAAATCGAATGAAGAGCTTGTTTAAAATGGAAAATAGCAGGGGAGGAAGTATGCAAAAGCATTAAACTCATTGTGGAAGGTCTCATCGGTCTGCTAAACTCATTCATAAACATATACGGAGGAATCAACGTATGACCTGTGATGGGACGAAGCTTTTTCACTAGTAGTAGTGATATTTTGATTATTTCGGTCTGATTATAATTTAAATCACACCATTTTTGAAGGAGACAATTCAATTTAAAATAGTTAATTGTTGAGCAATATTTATTGGATGATTGAAAGGTGACATTTCAATCAGAAAATGAATCTCACCATCTCTCATTTATTGTATATGATCCAATGGGCATGTACAATGCAGCAACGAATGATCAATAATATGTTACAGAGTGACACTGTCAACATGTCATTGTCAATCTCACTTTGTGTTATTTTTGTACAGAAGCTATAGTATTTTTTCGTATGAAAAAATAGCTCTGATTTGTGGATAACAACGCAAAGGATCGTGCAATCGAGCATGTTTACAAACCCACTTAATTTTTAAGTGCAAGTATGTTTTTCATTCTTTTCTGATAAACTATAAGAACTCAGTAATTGGCATTGTTGATTAAGAACATCATACATGGAGATTGTTTACTTACATATTCGCAAAGAACTGTGTGCAACATGCCATGATGGCATTTATATCTCATATCGCCTCATGCATGCATCCGATCAACCTTTACAAGACTATAGCAATGTGGTAGTTATCCTTTAAGAGGAAAAATTGTGGTGGGGTGATCTCTTTTCTCAATGTTGAATTTTAAATGTTTTGGATCGTATGACCATTACCCAACCAGACTACAGCTCTTGCAACAAAGTTTTTTCGCTGTTGTTATATTAGGATATAGCTTGCTTGAATGAACCGTGATAGGCTTAAAGAGTTGTTTGGAAAACATTTAAAATGGAAGTTTTTACTTTTAATTGCGCGATGCGGTAGTTTACAAAAGGTTAAAAAGGTATATAGGATTGTATTTTGTATCAAACTTTCCAAGTTTTTATATTTAAACAAAAGAATACTTTAAACAACTATTTTAATAACTGAACAATGTAGTCTACTAAAGTTTGTTTCTTCATAGTTTCTGCCAAAAAAATTATTAAAATATTCTTGCCAAATTTAAATTTTGCCGTAATTTCGCTATTTTCCCAATTATTCCACAATTAAGATGTGGTTTTGATTTTGATTTTGCTCGATATTATTTTTCTTTAGGAAGAAATATCGTATAATTTGACTCATAATTTAAACAAAAATCCACTCTAAACCGATTTTTCTATAATTTTGATATTTTTGTTTGATGTTTTAATTTCAATAACCTCTTCACAGATCGTGATTCATTTTCCTTTACTACACTGCATGATCGTGCCATGGAATAAGTTTCTCCTTTACAAATAAGAGATACAGATAAAGGTGAAGAGAAAAGAAAGATGTGGAATCAGATCAGATAAACTTTGGCCCAAAATTCAAAACAAAGTTTGCTGCAGTAAATGTAGTCATCTATTCTATGCGTGATCAGAAAAGAAAATAGCGCAGTAGCAGCGTTAATTTATTCGAGCTAGGTCAGGACTCAGGAGAAAGAAGTGGCGTATCATTCGTACTATTTTGTTTATTTTGAGGTTGTGATTTTGCTTATGTAAGGATTTGAAAATACGCAATGATAGTATTCGATTAATTTTTGTTTATTTTTGGAAACACTTAAAATGACCTTATTATGAGAGGATGAATGTCGGCCTAGATGATTAGATTAAAATAGTGGCGCGACTTCTCCAAATTAATGACGAGAATTCATAATCTAATTCAAAATGACGACGATTTCGCAATGTCATGAGTATGATAATTTTATTCATGAGAAGTGTATGTGCCTAAATCCCTGGAAAATCGAAAAAGATAATATTATGGTCTTGTGATAGATTAGGACAGTAAAAATCTAATGACAAAGTTGAATTCGCAAAGTTATTATGCAAAAGATAATTTTTAAATGCTTAGTCATACGAGAGGCTCGGCACACGCCAAGAACCAATGAAAGTAAAGTAGTTTTATCTAATTATTGCACATGACATCTCAAAATTTTAATCTCGCCAATGAATTTAGAATTTTTAACAACAATATATGACCATAAGTCTAATTTATGAGTTTTCGAGCTACAACTTGAATACCGGACCATGTCTCAATGCTGGTGTCGAGGATTTGGTCGGGTGGTAGAAGAAAGCCATGTCTTCCAGTGTCCCTCAACTCAATGGTATAAACCCATTTGAAGCCACCTTCTCCCTTTGCCCAGTCCCTGCTTGATCCTGACGAAAGATCTGTCAGGTATTGGCAAAATTGATGCATTTAAGTAAATGGCTAGGTTAAATTAAATTAAAAGTTTCCTTACATAAAATAGCTCCTGCATTTCCAACTGTATAGCTTGTTTGGAAATGCGAGTAGAGAGCTGCAGTAGCCTCGTCTCCCAACTGTTTCAACTCAGGGTAATCTTCTGGAGGATCTTCAGTGTAACCATAAGGAGACATCCAAAGTTGACTATAGCTATGAAGGGTAATGAATGCTTGCCAGTTTACACTCTCGTTAATGCGTTTAGAATTAATGTACTCCATAACGGTTCTAGTTTCCGGCTCGGAATATGCATTAGGTCCTCGATATGTTTCAGAACAGGGTGAGCTGCTGCTTCCTGGTCCTCCAAATTGAAACCCAAAGTTTCTGTTGGCATCCACTCCAACGCAAGTAGAGTTGGTCCAGTTGGAACGGGTTCTTCTAAACAATCTATCCGTGGTGAAAGTGTACGCATAGCCATCGGGATTAATGAAAGGTGCAAAGTAAAAGTCCACGCTTTGGAGAATGTCTTCGTAACTGGTAGAGTTTGTAGCTAATTGATTTATAATGTAAGTGATGACTCCTGTTGTAATATGTTCTCGAGCATGAATTGTAGCATCGATCCAAAATGCTGATTTGGTATTGTTTGAGGGTAGTTTGCTGGAAATCTTGTAAACTTTAAGATCTCTTCCTTCAAAACTTGTCCCATATGTTTCTTCAGTCATTGTAATCACACTTGAGTTTCTTGAAGATGAGACTAAATCAGTTAACCAGTCGTTAACCTCTTCCCAAGTATGGTAATTTTCCCAGTCCATTTCTAGGGGCCTTTGTGGAGATGCCATTCTTTCCCTTTCCGCTTGAAGAAGATCTTCAACATTTTCTATCATCACATGAGATGAAATTCTAGCAGCGGACAGGTAATTAACTAGATCGAGGAAAGTTGTTGGAGACGCCATGATGTCAGCAAAGCTGCCAGGTCGAGGCTCTTGCCAAAAATCATATTTACCATCTGATGCAAGACTATGCAAAGCATCAAACTGGGATTGAGTAGTTGGGAATGCCCTTATCACCCGATAACTGAAATAATTAAATACTGGAAGTTATTAACTGTTTGATATAAAATAATTACTTTCTCCAAAAGACCTTTAATAGAATTAGAATAAAAGGCTTGCCAAGTAGTACCCATTATAATGGACAAAGGTATCCTCCGCAGCAATGCTTGAACTAAGCAAAGTTACCGCGAGGGTAAAAGCAAATAAAATATTCGAAAACATTTAAAATTAATTACTTAAAAAATAATGACAATGATAATTATTCTACAGCAAAAATGAAATGAAACAAATAGTTCCCCGATTGCATTTTGTAATTGAATAAGTTCGGGCGTTATGCTATTATCATTCGTTGATATCATTCATGGTTAGTGATCGATTAGCAGGTTTAGTATCAATTCAGTCCTTAATTGTTCAGATCATCAATTCAAGTGATTTTTCCAATGATTTTTCGTTTATGTTTCTTTAATCATTGCTCGCCCGAATCAGTTTAACAATCTCTTATCATTTAATCAATTGAATTTAAGTTATCAGTAAACAAAAATTTGGCATTTGCATAAGGTTTAAATTAATCACATGTTATTGTTAAGTATAAGTATGTGTTTCTCATTGGTAGATGGATATTTGCAAAGTAATCACTTCATATTCATTTATTTATCGACTGATTCCTCAATATCTAGAAACTATACTGTTGAAAATTCAGGTAGCAAGCAACAACGTTTTCTTCATTCAAGTGCTTGATTGCATTATAAAGGTTATAAAACCTTCTAATAATTTCTTTTATCTAGATGATTCGGCACGTGCAATATGGAAAATGGGGAAAGCTGGCAAACAAACAAAAAAGGAATTCAAAGGAGTAAATTCTTTCTTTTGTGACCAAAGCTGTTGTTGCATCATCAGAAAATTCCCCCCTCCTCGACCAAAACGTTTTTCGCCCTAAATTTTCATTCATGTATGGTCCTGTTTTGTCGACTTGGAGGGTAGGGATGCTTGGGGAGAAATATGAAGCTTACTCTTACTTATAAATGCGCAGAAGAAAAATATATAAAATATATAAAAGTTGATATATTGCGGATTGTATATGTTTGCTGTATACATCCAACGAGTATGTAAAATGTCTGAGGTAGAGTATTTGACAAGAGTAGACTCATTTTACTGTCGCATACATACATACATGATTTTATTTTCATTTTTAATAGTTTCTGTTTCGCCAATATAATTGCATTTCTCTTTTACAAGAATATTGTAAGCTTTATAAATTGCAATTCTTTGAAATGTAATTTGACGTTTTCCTGTTAATTAATCTCCAAAGGTTTATTGCAGTACTTAAAACTGATATAGGATGATGAAACTGCAACTTGTTAGTGCAATATGGATTTGGGTTATTATAATAATGACTCACAAAAACAACGAGATCACTGCACTCCCAAACGTTTTGGAAGAATTTGCTCGTGCCATTTACAAAAAGCTTCATTCGATTGGCATAGATTGGCAAAATTATGAAATGAAAGAGTATAGGAACACCATTAGTGGCTAATATCATACACGGTTGAGAACCTTAAAAGAAGCGAAGGATTTTGTGGGAACATTTTTTATTTGGACCAGAGGGATTAAAAATCAGGACTTTTTATTCGCATTTGCTTGTATTTTCTTTTTTAGATACGCAATAACTTCTTGTGGCAATCCCAAGTCAAAATCTTTCTCGGCTTCTGCTAAATCATTTAATGTTGCATATGGGCTACATAGACCATTTAATTTAGCTGCGAGGTGAGAATAAACAAGTTCTTCACGTGTGGAACATTTAACAATATTTGAAAGGAAGTCATCTTGTTGCAAGTAATATTGTTGATCCTCCCTGCAAAGATATAAATATTTTGAATGAAAACGGGAAGTCCCTTTCTTTTTGGTGTTAAGTATGGTAAAAATGATAAAAACTATAGTTTTGGAATGTTACTTGTTTGCTAGGTAAATGTGATCAGCAGGTACTAAATCAGTCCTGATGTGAGCCAAATGTAGTGTCATTTTCGTTTGAGAATGAATTGCTCGATCAAGTTGCACTAACGCTTCCTCAGCAAGTCGTCTTTGTTCCCGTGAATGATAAAATATTTTAGAGTAATGTCGGCACTTCCCTTCAGTGTCCTTCGTATGTTCTACTGAAAATAGTCTGCGATCCGCTAAAAACAAAAATTGGCTAATGTTATAAAAATTGACTGATAGAAAAAACTGATTGACTTAACTATACTTTCTTGTTACTTGTACATGCCTGGACCAACTGCGTAATCTTCATGGTGCTCTTTAACAGGATCATGAGTCTTCCAGAAGAATTCGAGTAATTTTTCATATTTAATTACAAATGGGTCAAATTCAATATCAACAACTTCTGTATGATCATGTCTGCATTGAAGAATAATATTTAGCATACTAAATAATATTAAGTGATTGATTTTTACTACTTTTGAACATACATTTTTATAATCTTTTTTGGACCTAGAACAGCCTTTCCACCAGCATACCCAACGCGAGTTCGTATGATCCCAGGAAGTAAAGCAAATTCAGCTTGTCCTTCCCTAAATGGTCCAACGGCAAATGTAGCACTCTCCCCATGGACTTCATGGTAACGTTCGTCAGTAGCGTTTGTGGGTTCAGGTGGTGGGATTCGACCCTGCATTTAATAGAAACACACATTAAACAACTAAAGAGATTCAAAGCTATTTTTAACTAAAATTAGTGCAATAATTCATGCCTCGTGAAAACCTATATATTTCTCTTTTGCAGTGGGGGTCACTTCATATTTTTTGGAGCAGCTACACCCCATATCTTTAAGATTTTGTCAGCTCATTAACCACTTTCCAGTTGATATTAACTAACTTGTACGGCTTACCAATTACTACTACTTGCGAAAGAATATTTGCAAGAAAATTTGCAACGTTCATAAACTGATTATAGTTCGTATAGTAACAAAGCAAAATTATAGCTAAATCGATTGTACTTATATCCGTTTTTGTAACTATGACTCTTTATCAGTTTATCCACGTTGAAAATTTGTATTTAAGCTAAATTCACGTTATAGCAACGTTACACATTTACGCTACATTTCCGAAGTTAGAATTTTAACGCATTTACTTCATAGGGAAACCCCTTTTGGTCAGTTCTGCTGTTGTTTGTAATTTGATGAATTAGTGGAGTAAAGTTAAGGTTGATTAATTCTTTCAATAATTCGCGTAATGTGAATAAAATATTGATTTACTACGCGTATTGCAAAAATCATTTATTCTTAGCATTCTTAAAATACAAAACACACATAAAAACTAGTGTTATTTTTATAGGATTAATAATTAAACCCATCGTACTTAAATAGCCTCATATCTGATAACTTAAAAACGAGTTTTGAAAGTCATAACAATGTTATTTATAACGTTTTATAAAAATTAAAATAGACACAATCCATATTGCAACAATCCAAGCAGACATTACAATTACACCAGGCCAAACATGACCATGTAGGAAACCAACACCCCTGTAAATCACAGACCGGGCTGATTCGACCGTTAAAGTAGTTGGCGACATGTACGCAATTGTTCGGACAGTCTTGCTCATTCCTTCAACCGGCCAAAGAACACCTGCAAACATTCAAAATCTCATTCATATTTTAAGCAAGTCTGAATACAACTTGTAAAACTTGTTGGGATTAAATTTACATACGGTTTTCTGTCCAAAAATAAATTAATTTACCTTCATAAAATAAAAGAATTGGTCCAGCGAAAATTCCAAACATCAAAGCTTCCACTTCCTCTTGAAAAATCACACCAAGCAAAAGTCCTAAACTTTCTCCACAAATGCCACCAAGAATTATAATTGAAAAGTAGAGAAAATAGTTTTCCTTCAACATGAAAATCGTAGAATAGATAGAGAACAGCAGAACATATTCCAGTTTGCCCAATGATGACAGCGACTTGAGTAAGAAAGTTACTGACCATCACCTCTTTAAATCTAAGACCTGCCACCCTGGACCTGTTCAAAGTTCCTTGTTTCCGATCTAAAGAAAGATAATTCCATCGTTTGCATAAAATATAAATAAATTATACACGGATTAAAATCCAATCTATTTTGGAAAATATTATACTTGTCATACCGTTAATAAAAAGAATTGAAGTTACCAGCATCGGGATTTCAAAAACCACTCTGTAAAAAAGTTTGAATGAATTTTCCAGGATGCAAATATTTTTACGATATCACAATCACAAGATTATATCATCATAAAATTTTGTAATAGGCTTACGTTAGAATTACAATGGGAATGACATAGTCATGGTAGGATGCATCAATCTTTCCAAAAACCGGTTTGCGGTACTGTGCATAATAAAATAATAGTTTGTAAATTAATCCAAAAATAAACTAAAACAACGTTTTGTAAATTGTAATAATGTTAATGGAAATGTATAATTTAATCATTTTACCTCGAATGGCAAAGAAAACTCTTTTGGATTTACATTGCACGAAGATGCTAGATTTTTTGCTGAGTTTTCATACGCCTCATAAGATTCGCGAATAGCGAACACTGCCCCAATGTAGTCTAAAGTGGATTTTATAAAAAATATCTCATTTTACATTTTAGAGTCAATTTTTAGACCTTATCTATGCAAATAATGCCGATCGTTAATAAAAAATATTGAACAGACAAAGTCTATAAATACAACTTGAAAAATCAAGTATTAAATGTAATCAGAATTAAATGGAAATGCAATGTAGTAGCAATCAATCACTCTCTAATGCAGCAATTTAGCTTACGAGACATGTCCATCGTTAGATGAATTTGCGAACCATCCAAAGTTTCATTTTCGGAAAACTGTCGAGCCGTAACNATTTGCGAACCATCCAAAGTTTCATTTTCGGAAAACTGTCGAGCCGTAACAAAATCTTGTAAATGTTGCGAATAATTCCTTCCAAAAGAATAGTATCCCCAAAGATTACCTTTGGTAACCTCTTTGTAAGCATCACTCTCGGATTGAATTGGAACCTAAAAATAGCAACGGGCCAAATTATAATTGCTATATGCATCTTTTACTTTTGAACGCATTTTTTATTTGGATAAGCATTTTTACGTAATCGTTTGTATATAATTACATACCAGTTTCAGAGTTCCAGTTTTAGATAGCTGTGTAATTATCGAACAACTGAAACGCTTGAAATCACACGGACCAGTATCACCTACTGCTACTGCAGTTCTATTATCATCTACCATTGGAATATTATTTGACGGGAATTTACTATAAATTGCGTTGTTGAAACAATCATCATAGTTTGGCAAGTCGGAATTTACAACACCAAATTTCATATCTTTCGGATGCGTTCCAAGGACAGCCAATGTGAGAATCATTTGCAAAGTTGGTAGAAAAAGTATCATTGCCAGAAATCTAAACAGGCAATAAATCGGAATTATAAAAAATGATTCTGTGGAATTCTTTTCCCACTATATTCGTCTTACAT
This sequence comes from Lepidocyrtus fimetarius, assembly GCA_036507315.1. NCBI lineage: Eukaryota > Metazoa > Arthropoda > Collembola > Entomobryomorpha > Entomobryidae > Lepidocyrtus > Lepidocyrtus fimetarius. Next base: position 2,531 of record JAANSO010003256.1, on the reverse strand, counting down.
TGGATGCCGCATAAATTTAAGAAAAATCACAATTGACATAGCCATCACTCGATCATAAACGGAGGATAAATTCTTCTCATTATCCTTCTTTTTCATATCAGTCGGTTGATTTGCTGCTGATGAAGATTTGTTCAACTTTTTCGAATTAAAAAATTCCCTGAGCATTTTTTCCTGCACGTTGTAACTATTTTTGGATTTGAGCTTTTCTAAGCTGCTGCTACTTGATTTTTTGTTCATTGAAATTACGACTTCTGCAGGAGGAGGATTACTATAATTGCTAATATCACTTCCTCGGCCAGAGACTTCTTCATCTTTACGACAGAGTTTTAATACAACTTGTTCCAGCAAGTCACATTGATGCTGTTGGAGCAACGTCTCAGGTGAGTCTTCAACAAGTAGTCGACCTCTTCTCATCACGCCTATCTGTAAGGTTTTTTGTTTAAATGTAAAAACAAGCCAGGATTAGTAATGATAATTGTTCTTAAATAGAAGTTGTTGAAAAAATTATTGCCAGCCAAATCATTTCCATAAATTTCAAAGTTCAAGGATTTACAAAAAAGTCAATGAATGCTTTTTTATACTCCTGGAAGTAATTTTTGTTATATTTTTTCTTATAACAGTTTTCAAAGTGCACGTGTATTACAAACGTTAAACCCGTGGGAAAATTAATTAGGAAATGAATTAATGAAATGTTTATAATTTACCGTATTTGAAAGGCGAGCTTCCTCTATATAATGTGTGGTGACGATCACGGTTGTCTGCTGCGTTTGAACCATGTTGAATAAATATTTCCATATACTAAAACAAATCACAGAATTTTTTCTCATTAATGATTAAATTGACTTATTTATTTGAAGCTTATCTAATTGATGACTCATTACCTTTCACGCAATAGAGGATCCAGTCCCACAGTCTTAGTTTAAAACAATTAAATTGATATTAGTATTTAATTATTTTCATATTAAAAGATTAAATCTATATTTTGATAAATCTAATGAAAAGTGCGTAAATATGCGTGAACGCATCTTGATTTATAATATCTTTTAGGTAGTTTCTATATCTGAACTAACTGGTTCATCAAGGATCAACAAATCTGGGGAGTGTAAAAGCGTAATGGCAAGGGAAACACGACGCTGTTGTCCTCCACTATGTTTATTGTTGTGCGCAGCCAGAGTTTGCAAAATCGACCATGGCATTGACATTGAAAACAAACAAAAATAAACAATTTTTTATTTAATTTTTTGCTCTTGTTAATTGTTATTTTTATTGAGTTATCATCAAGTGCAAAAAATGAGCTAAAGTTCTAATAAATTATTCCAGTCCTTATATCAATCACAATTACCTCATGTCTTTGGTTAGCTTAAATTTTGCTGGAAGTTGTAAAAAATCAACAAGCCATAGCCATTGTTTTTCAATGTCCTTTTCAGTCATTCCATAAAGTCTGCCGTAATAGCCAATTGTCTCCCTCACTGAGAGTTGATCGAACAAAGCAATGTCCTATTTCCATAAGAAACCGATAAAAAATTAAGACTGCTCATAGATTTGCATGGAAATTTTATCATTACTTGCGGCATGAATCCAATCTTTGTTGGAGGTACTTCTTTTGGTAATTTTGTTGAAAAGCAAAATTTGTCCAAAATCCCATTTTTGTAAACCCACAATCGAAGTTAGAAGTGTTGTCTTTCCACATCCACTCGATCCCAACAGGCCATATCTGTAGAAAATATAAGGGATTTCAAAGTTTCCATGATATTTAAAAACAAACAAAAACAACCCTTACATTGATCCCTTTTTGACATTCATACACAAATTTGATAGAATGGGATGCCCCTCAGTGTAAGATTTATAAACATTTTGCACACAAACTGCCAATTCACTTTCTTTAACCGCAACATCCTCATTTAATGTTGCATCATAATTTATTTCGTTGACACTGTTTCTGGCAAATATATTAAAATCCTGAGTATTGAGAACTGCTGGAGATCTGTTGTTATTTCCATGATATGCGATTTCGTCAAATTCTTCTGAATTATAACATATACTGGACCTGCAGTCCACAAGAACCGGATCTCCTTTTGCCCCAACTTGGTCCATTTTAAACAAAACTAAAACTTTTAAAACTTATTCTTTGGAGAACACTTTTAGAAAACTACAGGTAAACAAAAATCGCTTAAAATAATAAAACACTAATTTAAATTTTAAAGCGAATTCAGACTTAATTACTGGTTAAAAATAGATTTGCATCAGTACTGAAAACGATATTAAGCTCAAGGAAGGAGCTCTTGTTCATGGTTTCATGACAAACTGTTAAATAAATTTCAACAAAGCTCTACTTCAACTCTTCTTTACCAAAGCCAGTTTCATGAAACCTACAAGACATGTCTGCAAGCAACTGCTACAATAAATGACCGGTCATATAGTACTTGTTGACTTGTTATTCTGCCAAGCTGCAGGTTTGGCAATATAATTAATCCTTTAGCAAGCATTAATGAATGACTAGTAAACAAAATAGATGGAGCATGTGTAAGCTA
>JAANSO010003255.1:0-11793 GCA_036507315.1 Lepidocyrtus fimetarius | reverse complement strand
CGTTGCGCTGGATGGATGGATTTGCAAACTATTATCTAGCTTTAGGTAAGTATAAACCCTGGTATAAACACGCATCTGAAACTCAAGTTTTGCGTCTTTACGACACATTTAGAAGAGAAGATCAGACAAGGACAAAATCCTTTTTTGCTCACTTACGTCATGTCCTTGCCTAATTTTATTCGCGTCTTTTAGTCAAACAGCAGCACTGGAAATAATTAAAACGTAAAATTCTTGCGCTCTTTTAATACTCGTTCATCAACGAAAAATATACACAATGTCATGCCACCCTTTCTCTTGATAAACTTTCAAATCCTGTTGCCTGGCTTGTTATTTTGAACAGAATTGTTATCACATCTTACATCTTTTTCTTTACATTAGGAAGTTTTACCACTAGTTTCTAGCTCTTGAGGAGTATTGCATGCAATGTTTAGCCTTATTAAAATAAAATCATCGAAATGTATTATACATGTTTATTTATTTATTGTTTACTATAGGAAATTAAGAGGTAACCTACTGAATCCTTTCTCTTATAAATGAAAAGTGCATCAATATGCCAAAGAAAATGACCGGATGCAAGTACAAAATAATCACAAATTCAAAATTACTAACTCCTGCTTTATGTAGAAAGATATCATATAACCAGGAAAACACACTTAAATTAAGCCAGTTGTCATACATAATGTGCACAAAAAATTAAATGAAGCAAAAAATGTTGTTACGTAAGTATAGTCAAGTGTCGAGTTTCCATTTCTTTGAGTGATTATGATTACTATTTAATGAAATCAACAAAGTATAATACTGTAAGTTGGTGGTAGTAGTCTCTTCGGGATATGGATGGGAAATGTGAGAAAGACTTTGCCTTGAAGATTATGCTCGCTTTCTGGATTATTCTCGATTTCACGGAAGGATATTCCAAAGAACTATAAGAAACATAATGTACATAGTACATACTGGTTTACTCTTAACAAGCTCAATAGAAGTACTAAAATAGCAATATTCGGATCATTCCATGAGTTTTAGCAGCTACTTGTTATTTTCCTATCAAAACCACTGTTATTGGAACTCTCTAGAGACAAAGGCTAGCTCCAGGAAGTTTCCTATTGATAAAGAGGAATTAATATTCAGAAAATAATTAAAACGAAGAAAGAAGATTGGATTTTGCTGATAGCAAGCAATAATAATGATGACGAAATAGGCGGTAAAAGTGGTTTAGTTGTTAGGAAAGTGAAAGAAAGAAGGTTACAATATATTTAGATGGCATTTCATTTTGCTAGTTGATGATGATGGAAATGATGATTATAACAAGGACATGCTTTGTTTTTAGGTTTTGGAAACAAGAATAGATTTTGCTCACAGCAGCTACAATAAATGGAATGCTGTTTTATTTGAAGAAGAGACATGAATTTATAGATTCTTAAGTCAAACATAGGAAAAAGGAAAAGAAGAGAAAGTGACGAATTGCGCGAATTAGAATGATGCTGTAGATCTTGTGTGTTTGGGATGGAAGAACTAACAAAACAAGTAAAGAACAAAGCACATTCGTCATTAATATATAAACATATTATGCAAAACAAATTTAAAGGTTTTATTAAAGCGCATACTCGACAACAACAACACTTTTAGGCTTGTTCCGCTCTGCATTCCATCGTATAATCCATTTTTAACAATAAAACATTGTAAAAGTTTAAAGAAAGCAATGAAGGAAGCAGACTCTGTTGTAGCGGAAGACTAGATTCAGCTTGAATCCCCTTCTTCCATCAAAAACTCCTCCAAAGTAACGATTTTCTCTTGAAAGCTATGGTTCCAGATTTAGCACAGATTGAGTTGTGTGAGATACACAAATCAACAAAACCTAGTCTTTGTCTATTCCATGTGTAGGTACTACATAAAATGGATTTTTTATTTTCTGGGAACTGCATCGTGGGCAGAAAATATGGAGGAGGTTGACTTTTAAGTGGGGTTCATACTGCATATTATTACTTCTAAAGGAGAAAATCAGAATGCCCCATGTGAGAACATCTATCGATATTTTTGAAGTGGCTTTTAGCTTAGCTTGGTTGACGCTGCAGTTGGATGGATGAGTGGAGTTTCCTACAAATATATTATAGATTTAGAGATTAGATCAACAAAAATGGAAAAGTGCGTTTTAGGATTTCAGAATGAACTGAATAATAATGCATGAGTATGAAATAGTAACTTCCTGTTCCAATGCTTATGACTAGAATTGTATAAATCTATTATGTACGGAGAAAGGGAAAGAGGATGGGAGGAAAAGGAAAAGAAGAGCAAATAGGAGGAGAGGATGTGATTAAATAAAGAATAATGGTTTTCTAAATCTTGTTATGAAAGAAGATCAAAGAGAATTGTTAAGTAAGTACATACGCCAAGTTGTAAGTACCTGCTTACTACCTTACCTTCCCTACTACCGAGCTCCAGTAGATTATTTTTTGGCCAAAATTTTGGGCTTATGCAAAAACAAGCGATAGAAAGAAGGCTGAAGCTTGTTATGATGAGGATTATGTGCGAAAAATCTCTTCACCTTGTATTTTCACTACCTTTACAAATATACATCCGAAATTCCAATAATACCACTCAAACTCTTTTTGGGCTTTTGCGAAAACAAGCGATAGAAAGAAGGCTGAAGCTTGTTATGAGGATTATGTGCGAAAAATCTCTTCACCTTGTATTTTCACTACCTTTACAAATATACATCCGAAATTCCAATAATACCACTCAAACTCTAACTTATAATAAAGTCTACTGAATAAATAAACTTAAATATTTTATCACACCAGCCGGATGTCTACTTGAAAAACTGTTAAATTCATTAAAATGGGAATTTGAAAGGTTTATTTTATTTAAACTAATCTGTGCAATATTGGAGATACTTTCGCAGTTTATTCATTACCTACTATAGAAGTTGTACTATCTATAATTAAATAACTGTACATTCTAAAATGTTAATATGATAGGAAGTAAGCACGAATAAGTTTAATTGGAAAAAATGTTTAGGCTGATCTTTTACTAGTCCTAACCAAAAAATCACAAGAAAATGCACTCATATTCATAGCTACTTACTATCACTAATTAACTGCACTTACAGCTACGGTATGATTTCTAATCTGACAAGCTAAAACAAGTTGCATTTTTGCTTTGTATGTTATCTTTCTATCAAACCGATAAGTACTACTGATGATAATTATTATTATGATTTAATGTACGAAATAAAAGCTAAACATTAAAATTGCATGTCACGTGCAACGAAATAAGCATTAATTTCCTAATATTGAATATGTGTAGTCAGTATTTTACGAGAAATGCAAAATTTAATTCTATTTTTACGAAAATTGAAGTGGTATATCAAACAAAGCAACGGAATGTAATTTTGAGATTCCTAGTTTTACTCAACGAACAGTAATAATATGTCAATAAACTTAATCTGTAATTTTATATAATTTACCGTTTACGCCTATGTATCTAAATAGAAGTTCTTATAATAAGGCAACAATTTATTTTGCATTTATGTTGATTGAGAACTTACTACCAAGTATTTATTAGCGACTTGAAGTTACAAATGGCTTGATTAATTAGATTTATAATGTAATGCAAAAACAGCAAATATGAGTGTATTGTATGCACTAGTACAAACAGAGACAAACATTTACGAAATTTTTTATAGTAGTTAGTTCCTAATTTTAAAATTCAAGTATTTAAAACTTTCCTTTTGAACACGTTTCAAAATTGTATTATGACATTGTTAAATATAAGTCTGTTTAAACATTAAAGTCCTATCGAATCAAATTTTAATTAATTTTGAGTACCTTAATGATTGAAATATCGCTAAGTTCGTATAAAATAAACATAAATAAAATTAAAGAGTATTTTTCGAGTTGACTTTGGTTATTCCTCCGCTTCAGTAAAATTACAATACATCTTTCATGACCAAGTCTTTCAATCTTTCCTATACTATATTACCAATCCCAAGAATTAAGCATAAGGAGTGAAAGTAAATGAAAGACAATGTGGAATAATGGTAACTTTCTTTCCTTTTTCCTGATTTCTTGCGTAATCCATACTTCAGAACATCAGAATCACGTACCTTGACGCATGGAGGCATCAAATATCAAAATTGGAAGAACTAGTTCCATTACAGCTCAACCTTTGCACCAAGAAGAGGAATATCTTGTAGCTCTGTTTTCAAGCATAAAAATTCCCCACAGATACACATAATTGCAATAGCGACGGCTGACAGGATCCACCATGATATCTGGTAAGGAATATAACCGTTATATAACCAACTAATGACAAAATGAACGGTGTAACAGGTCCCAGTAAAGTCCAAACATTGTTTCGTCCGCTTCACCACTAGCCACAGCGCTGCAGATCTAATTTTGGACAAATAAAAGGACAAATATTGCATTAACTAATCTTTCATAATATAATTACATAATTAGTGATTAGAGCATTTTACATCTTTTTCTTACCCTGTTAGAGCCGTTAATATGTATGAGATTATAGCGACAAAACCTTGTCCATCACTGAAACTAAGAGCCTGTAATAAACAAAATCACATATTTAACGAGTTGGTTAAGTTTTTACATAAATTAATTAATCCCCTCTCACCTTATAATTAAAAATACTAGCTAAAGTGGATTCCGATCCAGTTAAATGACACCCAACAACAATAAAAATACAAAATGCCATGTAAAAGAAAGCTTGCACGGCCACAATTTGACTAATTATCAGGATTGGATCCCAAATGGTCACTCGAAACTGTCCACTCATTTTTAAAAGTTAATTGTCCAGTTAAATTCACATTTTTAACTTTAATTAAAAGTATTTAAATTAACTTCTTGATTCCAAACACTTCAATTCCTCATCTGCTGTTCATAAAAACAACAGCTGAGAATTGAGTGGATAAAATATACGATGTTGAAGATGCGCCATCCCGTCCATGCTTAAACCTCGTGCCTTGCTCTTCCATTTTCCCTATCCTGCTTGTGCATTCACTTCACACAAAACAAATTCCAAAGTGCTGAACAAAAGTAATTTTTAATTAATTTTAAACAGTTAAAAAGTTAAACCGGAAGTTAAATAGTTATCGCATCCTAAAGGTAACTTTAAATTATTGCTTATCAAATTTTAACGGTAATTAACGGTTATTTTGACAAACTTAAGTTATTAAATTGAGGTGTATTGAGTAGGCCATTTTGGATTTTGTTAAAAAAATTCAAGATTTCATTTAAGTGATGTGCTAGATAATTGAATATTTAACTAATTAAGATTAATTAATTGTTTTGAAACAGGAAGATGATTGGAAGCGTTGTAAGACGAGTAGCCAACCCACGCCAGGCTGGTAATTTGGTGGTTGTTCCAGCTAGGACCATCTATCCTCAGCTGTCCAGTAACCATATTGCTGGAATGCCAAGAAATAGGGTTCCATTACCTGTAAGACTCTCTGCATTAAGCAATAATATTTAAAGATGCTTCAGTAAATAGCTTGTTTAATTATTTAGGTATTAAAAATTAACATTTTTTCTATTCTTCATTTTTTAGGAGAAAATAGCTGGAGGAATTTTCATTGCTTCATGCATTCTCGCCACTCCAGCATGGATCGTCAGCCACATGGACGACTACCGTGGAGGAAAGGCTGCCGGCGAAGATTAAATGCTTAATAATTTTGATTTAATGCAGAGAGTAATATTAAATGTAGTTGTCAATTATAGTTAAGGAATCGAATGTTGATGGAAAATGCATTGTTGATGAATATAAGATGCTAGAGATCAGTTATATGAAGCAAAAACAAATCAGCAATATTACATCTAAACAGTCAACTCAAACCTTTGTGTATAGTCAAATTCTTAATTTTGAGTTGTAAAAATGTGAAATAAAATTTGTTATATATAATATCCATCCAAAAGACTTATTTGATTCTAATCAAATTAATTTTATTGATGTCCATGAATTGATTTAAAATTATAAAACTTTACTTAATCTCTGCTTTTTACAAAATACGAAGGGCTATAACATTGAAGTTTTTATTTTTAAATCAAGAACCCAAAAAATGAAAATTAGGTACTTAATTAGCTTAAATTAGGGGCGTGTAAACAGAACTGGACTTAGTAGCTACTGTACAACCGTCCGAGGGGACATTCAAATTGCTGGCACACTGGACATTCGAAGGGCAGCAGTGACAGTCACAATTTCCATGGCTATCCGTACCGCATTCTTTGCAGCAGCAAGCTTGTTTCTTAAGTAGTTGGCAGGCGTCTACACAGGCGCTTGGTGGTGACCAAGAAGGGCCAGGTTTTAATGGACAGATGTGAGTTCCGGCTTTTTCTACCATCTATTTAAAACATAATGTCGGTTATAGAGTAAAAATTTTGCAGAGTAGTATTAGTAATTAGTAATCAAATCAGTTTACGAAATATTTACCTCATCAGCGGTCAGTACAAAACCAATCAAAGCTCCAAGGATAACACAACTTTGAAATACCTTCATGGTGATTGATTAAATATTAAGTACTATCTTTATTTTAAAACGGCAAGAGTAACGCCCAGTTTTACGTCTAGGATAAGAATGTGAAATGTTCATGCGAAGCCATGCCTTTTATAGTTTTCAGTAACAATCATTTTCATTTAATAGGTATTTAACTTCTTTAGGGAAATTACTTTTTAATTTTTCAAATGCCAAAAATAGCCTGGAAAATTTTCTCTTGTGGCTGATTGTTTAAGTATACCTGAATTATATACGAACTTTGGTTTTTGTAAATTGTTATTGGTACCCTTACAATGAAGGATTCCTTTAGCCAAAAGGTTTTGGTGGTAACGAAAAGTTAAGTCTAAGTACTTTATATTTGTTTGGATACATTGTTCTTAACTTCGATTTAATTCCCCCAGAAATATAAGACGATTTTAAAAGGTGCCTTGTGTACCCAAGTCAATATTTAGTTTTTCTGAGCCCCAACCTTACAAGCAAACCCTTCCAGGGTCTGCATGTAATTATTGCCACAAACAAAAGATTATCTGTGGCCTACGCAATGAAATAATCTTTAAAAGTGTATTTCGTATGGTGAATGTCTTTAAATAGTAAAAAAATGTCTTTCAAATGTTCATAAATATGGTTTTGCATGTAGGTAAGTACCTTTTAAAAGTTAATCCGAACCAGATTTAAGATGATTTGACTTGGATTCCCAACAGTACTTAAACGAACGAACCATAACTCTTTTCATCATGAATTTTTCCATTCAAATCCACATAGTCGAAAATTAAAAGTACCTACATTTTAAACATCTATTTCCCAGTTTTTAATTAATTTGATTAATTTGAGAGTGATGAAATGTTAAAATCCAGGTTGTATATTATGATAATTTATGACATGATTGGATTATTATACATTAAATCATATTAAATATTATGGATGTGGCATGTGAAAACTTTTCGATTCTAGAACATACAATAATAATTGTTATTAATTTCTTCGTGCATAATGTGGGGGCAAGTTCAAACAACCTTTAATTACTTAAAAAATTATGTAATCTATAATCTTTCTACCAATGATCAACAAAATTGAGCATTCTTGCAATATTTCTAATTCCTTACTGGTTTATATGACTTACACTTACATGATGCTAATGTTATGTATCTCTGGCATTTTTTGCCAATTTACGATTTCATGGCCATCTCATGTTGCGTGGCCGTGGCTATGATTTTCGGATTAGGTCTGCCCGGTCTGGTCTGGAGGACGACACAAGGAAAAAACATTTACAAATACAAGGAGCAATTAGAAAGACTAGGACAGACGAGACACGTCATATCCATCAAAACCGCAAAAATGGAGGAATCGAGAGTCATTGTGGAGGAGTTTTTTAATATGAAAATGATTGTACATGTACACCATCATGTGATTTACCCTTTGTAGTTTGTCCAGCTTTGTTTTAGCACTGGCAATAATACAGATCGGCTTGCCAGAGCTTTTAAGCTTTTTAGTACGCCGCTTGGACTCAATCCAATTTCCAAGGACAAGTGGGCGGAAGCAGCTGAGTCATGTAAAAATCGAAGAGTGGAGAGAAGAGCTATTCAAACAAACCAAAACTTGCCTGTCAGACACTCCGACGACGCTGCTGACGAGTTAAAGTCGGTTAAAGGACTACGCAGGTCCATTAAAGGTTAGAACTTTAACTGTTACTTGTTCAAGGTTGTAGATTTAGTCGAATCCCAACTTAACGAGTGCATAATTTAGCGTAATAAAGGTCTGGAGGGTGAATTCGGTTTAATTAGTACAAAGGAAGTCAGCTGGGCTTGACGCAAATACTTCGATGATTGAATGACCTTTTACACCGTTTCTGTAAAATGAATAGTTGTAAGGGCTGATAAAGAAGTGATTCTATCGATGATTTTTTAATTGAAAAGGGGTTTAATAGAATTTTGATAAGAGATTTTAATTCACAATGATAGTCCAAACAATTTATGAATGTATGCAGATGTTTACTAAACTAATGAAATTGGATTTTTAATTGTGATCTTTTTGTGCTGTTACAGCTTTTTTGTTTGCTATAATGGAAAAACAAATTGATAACATCAGCGACTCGTCGAAGCAGAGAAGCGGCAGCAAATTCCCAATGGACTTTTCAATGCAGCTTTAAATGCGTCATCGCAAGAAACGTACCGGTGCCGGACAGGCCAAACACACACAGCTTTAACTTTTAATTACTTAATTGAAGTACTACCGCTTCATTTCTAGTCTCTGAACAAATAGTTTTAAAAAAGTCGTAGCAACTATAATGTTATTGTTCAAAATCGCTAGCAAACTAGGTTTCAAAATAGGTTAAAAATTAAATTCAATCAATGTGCTAGTAGTAGTGATATCTTATCGCAGCAACACCCTCTGGGGTGTTCCGCAAAAATGGTGTCCTTCAGGGAGCAAATCAAAATCTTATTATGGAAAAACTGGACACTTAGGAGAAGGAACACGGTATTTTTACAATGATTTTTTTAGCTATTAGTAAAGCATGGTAGAATTAATGCCCGGTTACATGTAACTTGAAACTTGACTTTAATGTTTTAGCCACGGATCATCATTGAAATCCTATGGCCGTTAGCCCTTTTCTTAATTTTAATGTGGGTGAGGACCCGTGGCCTAAAATATAAAGAAAAAAGTTGTAAGTTGTAATTACAAATCTATGAATTGGTTTATAATCTTTTGGGAGACGAATGGTTATTAGTCATTGTTGGGATTAATTTTATGTATGATTGTGTGTAACTGTAGGTCATGTAATTGAAAAAGCACTTCCTTCAGTTGGAGGGTTTGAGTTTTTTCAAAACTTTATTTGCACACTGAATAATACTTGCTACGATGATAATGTGGAGAACACTGACAACAAGCGATGGGAAAATGCAACGTAAATTTAGATGTCATGTAATTGAAAAAGCACTTCCTTCAGTTGGGGGGTTTGAGTTTTTTCAAAACTTTATTTGCACACTGAATAATACTTGCTACGATGATAATGTGGAGAACACTGACAACAAGCGATGGGAAAATGCAACGTAAGTTTGGAAGTCTATTCATGTTCATTTCCATCTATATTATTTATGGTCTTATGTGGTCAATAGCTTGGTAACTCGAACCTAATTGCAATTTTTTATAGTGTTATCCGGTTTATAAAGGAAACAACGCCTTATATTAGAAGACATCTTAAGCTCAGCCGCCAGCAGGAATACATTAGTTCAATTATGGACAGATATCATGGACTTTTTAAAAATAATCAGCGCGTTTCAATCTGCCAACGATGTGAAAACCTTAGGTGCATTATTACATTAAAATTACCCTGGAAGAGAGCAGAACATTGATAAGTTTTTTATATTTATAGTTTATGTTTTTTCCAAATAGGTTCTGTCAAATTAAAAGATCTACTTAATCCTGAAGGTCTAAAGGGTTTTCAGGAAACTGTAGGAACTTACACAGGACTTACGCCGGAGTTTATAAATGATTTTTTGAGCATCTCCATCAACCTAGATAAATTAAATCAGGTTTGAATAACTTGACATTGCACTGTATAAAAGGCGTTTTACAAAATTATTATGTCTAACGACGATTTTACCAACATTTCAGAAAAATTTGGAAATTTTGCTAAATGATATTCAAAATGAAACATGCGACGTGAGCAAAACTTACGAAATGCTTATATTTCCGGATTTGAAATCCTTTCAGCAATTATGTTCTCTCAATCGAGAAAAAATGTACATGCTGATGTTTGTTTACAGCAATTATATTGACCGAGGAGGTCTTATAAAGAGAGTAAGTTTGAAAGAAGCGTATTAGTTAACAAGCTAGAATTCAACTGTAATAATTTACCTAATATAAATGAGTATCATTTTTAGGTAAATGCTGTAGTGGAATCAGAAGAAATAGTAGCTGAAAACCAAGGTGTTGCAATGATGAAAATGTTCCAGTACGACCTTGCCACTTTTGGAAAACTTGCTGAACTCGGAAGGTAATTTTTCGTTGTATTCTAGCAAATTGTTATGTATAACTATATCTTTGTAGTTGGTTTAGTTGAGGAGAATTGACATAGGTAATAGAAGTTGTATAATTAGTGTCCATTTCTATTTATTCAATTAGGAAAGTTCTTGATATCGGCAAATCTTTTGGCACTGGAAGAAATCTAACTGGGGCACAAATGACTAGCTTATTTATTTACGAAGGAATCTGTGGTATTAGAGAAGAGCGTAAACTATTCGGAGTAGACGAAGGTGCTCCAAACAGGTTATTTTCTAGATATAAAAGAACTTGCATATTATCCAGAATAATATAATAGCAAATACATTACTCAATTCTTATTATCATTTAAAATAATTTTATCAGGTATGACACCTTGAGAGATAGACTAAAAGACTGGAATCCTGACCATCAGTATGAAATTGATCCAGAAATATCGGCTGCCTGCAACGTCATATTTCAAAGATTAGAATCTATGCCAATTTCCTCGTTTATGTGGCGTCAAGTAAAGCCTTTGATTAGGGGGCACATCTATTACTCTCCAGATAACGAAATGACTCGAATGATAATGGAAAAGGTAGAAGCTGAATTTGGAAAGTTGCGTCAAATGGAGTTTACTATAAATACAATTTTACAACTATTGCATCGACTGAGACTGTTTGTGCACGAAAACTCGGCAGATTTAACAAATATAAAAGTAATTTGTTTGGAATAACAAGAAATGAAAATCAAATGAAAGTATGATTATGAATTATAAATGTAATTTTTAACAGAATTATCTCAGCGATAAAAACAATGTAGAAGGAATGTTTAAATTACTTGGTGCTCCAGTCAATGAAGAACAAATTGATCAGATACACAGGTTCTCATCATCAGTGGACACTGTTAATTTACAAGAAACTTTAGAAAGATTAGATTTTATATCGGAATTGCTGTCAGAAGTAGTTGGGGTATGAATTCAAGTTTATCTCTATTAAATTTCTACGATTTATTTTGTTTCATTAAATTTTAATTTACACGTTCTATCATTTTCAGTGTGTAAGATACAATAAAACAAAAGCGTTTTCAACTGAATGGGAAGCCGTTAATGCGGGGCATGAATTACTATCATCGGAAAAGTTGTGGGCGGTCATTGTGTTTTCGAACTTGGAAGAGGATAATGGCACTTATGCTAACATTTCTTCCAATTTTACCTCAACAATGCCTCCTCATATTTATTATAAAATTAGAATGGATAGCGACAAAGTTGATGGTACGAGAGCCGTTCGAGATAGACTCACAAGTAAAGGGCCAAGG
>JAANSO010003254.1:0-11801 GCA_036507315.1 Lepidocyrtus fimetarius | reverse complement strand
AAGAAGAAGCGATTTACGACTTACTTTACAGATTTGTATTTATGGCTTTATGAGTTCTGTTTTTATGAATGAAATTGAATCTAAAAGCGATTTAATCTTAAAAATAATAAAAGAGATGAGCCAGATGAGTTGAAATTGAAAAGCTTAAAAGGATTACTAAAGTGAACAGATGTACGTACCTAAAGTCATATTTATCCAATCCAAAGAGAATTATCTAAGGTTTCGTTTAATTTCAAAAATTATTCCTTATCATCATTAAAAATTGACCTTTTCTGTATTCTGGTTAGATACAAACAGGAATTAAATGACTTTTGGATCTAAATACTTTTATCTGTAAGGGATTAGATAGGAGTTAATAAAACAATAAAAATTTTAAATTTAAAAAGAATATGTTTAATAATCTGCAATTTAAATTATCATTTAAAATTACTTCTCTCTGTATTATTATTATCTGCAGCAGCAACAGAAAAATATTATTACGTGAGTCAATCGCAGTTTTTACTGTTTGCTTTTGTTTCTTACTTGAAAGCTCAAAGTTCATGCTCTGCTCTTTTTCTATTAAGCTATAAAAACAACTGAAATGTAAGCTGGAGTTGGAATAAGTATATTATGAAGTAATAATAATACACATTTATATTAACTCATTAGCATTCATTTCTCATTGAAACGTGAATAATGGCTCTTTCTTTTCTTTCGGTTTTCCTCCCCGAGGAAAAAAACAGAATTGATGGTAGCCAGCTTAATATAAGTACTCTGTATTTTGTAACCAGAGTTGATTTGGCGCAGTTATAGTCCTCACTCATAGTTGATAGCCATTTCTATTCAAAGTTTTCCCAACCACATAATTACAATGACCACAGTTAAATAGAATAAGCATACCTATATATTTAACAACGAGTGAGATAAAATTATATCACAAAATTTTTATTGCTTTTGATTACATAAATTGGCTCTCTTGAAAATTATTTCATTAATATTCTTCCACTTCTTTTTATTTTTATCGTATCCTGGTTTACTCGTATACGGGATCACTCTGGACTTTGTGGACTTGTACATGTAATTCCTTATCAATATTTTATCTGATTTCGGGTTTACAATATTATTCTTCTTCGTAATAATTGTGGTAACCGCTACCACTGCTACTCATGTGAGGTAATTAGTAATTATATTAATAAAAAGTAGTTCAGAAATGTTGCACTGTGTTACTTATTGACTGAAATGTGATGGAATAGTGGAGTGGGTATAATTATGACAGAATGGGAAAAGGGTAACGTGCGTAGAGCTCACCACTTTTGCATTAAAAACCTATTAATTACCACCGCTTTATCTACAGTGGGATCATATGTAAATGAAGTGTCTATAATTACTATTTTTCTCTTTTTGAAATGAAAAGGGAAATAAGTGGAAGTTGAGTTGCCTGCTCCTAACATGAGTAATACAACAATGCTATAGTCACAAGAGTATCAAATTCAGATGTAAAAGTACTATTCTGCAGGAAAGTGGTTAATTGTCCCAAATTAAAACTTGGCACTTCTTGGCTCTACTCAGAAAAAAAAACTCATATCAGAACTACTCTTTATAGTATTACTAATTTCATATAATTATCACTCCGTATATTGCATGTAGAAACCTAGAAAAGTCACAACTCTCCAAATCAAATAAAATTTTGTTCATTATAGGTACAAGAAAAAGTCAGCCAAATTTCTTTATGTTTGACTAGCACCACTATCATCTAATTCAATTCTGGCCACCATGACCAGTATATTTGACAAACATATACATAAAAATAATATAATATACAATAGAGGTATTATTTTATAGATTAATAATACCTCTATTTAATATACTGCTTAGAAAACAAAACAAAAATCATTAAATTAGAACTTAAACCTTACTAATAATTCAGAATATTAGCTCTACAAAATATTGTAAAAATATAGAACTAGCAAAATGAATTTCAGAATTTAAATATTCAGATAACAGAAAAGAATTTTAATTTGGAATGAATTTCACGGAACTACATAGCAAGAAAACTATGTTAGGCGCGAACAATTTATACATAAGACTATAGAAAATATGATATTTGAATTAAAAGCGAAAGACATAAATTATATTTGTAACAACATTACGCACGTAGTCAGCATTCTAAAAGTCGTAAAAAATACCCTGGCTCAGGCACACATAATAACACCAGCCAACCTCCTCCTTTTAATCGGCAGCTTTTTTATTCAATTTCTCTATAGCCGTTCCAGTTTTTGCTATTTTTTAGATGAAAGTGATAAAGTGGGCATCATAATCATAATATTAAGTTAGCATTTTTCTCTTTCTACTGCCTATTTCATTCTGTTCTAGCTTGTTATAATCCGCTTTACTTTTATGGGCTTACGATTGGGATTAGCACACTGCCAACAAAACACGTTCTTTTTGTATCAAAATAACTTTGCTTATTACAACAGAAAATATGACAATGATTGTGTTTCTTGCTGAGCTCAGTCATCGTCGTCAGTAGTGCAGAAGTACCAGGGCTATTATTATAATTCTCCAATTTACTTCAACTTCCCGTTCTTTCTTCTCTACAGTCTGAAAAAGTAGCGACAGGACAAGCCGTTCCGAGTCATATGATAAGTTAATGGTTTTATTGCAGGCATTATCGCTGTTTCTAGCTCATTTTTTGCTCTTTTTCCCTTTCTTTCTGGAGAATGGAATGAGTAGGAATATACTTATATAGAGAAATTGAAAAAATAAAATTGAAATAACGGACTTCTACTACTAGTTCTTATCTTACTATCCTATATTTCAACCAATTTTAGAGTTTTACAACTTCTTTCTTTTGGAAGTTTTTTTCAAAGTGAAGATTAGTGAACAGTGGGCAAATTAGATACGCTCCCCATTACTTTTATTTTCAGCTTAGGGTTTACTTATAGATTTAGTTGTTTTGTTTGCTAAAATCCTTCTTGCAAAATTGGTTTATAAATATTTTTATATTTTTAAGTTCTACTAGCAAAATTATTTCTTAATTCGTTTACTAATAAAAATGTCTGATTTAATACTGGGCTAGCTTTTAACTGCAATTAATTTTCATTTTAATGCTAGAAAGACACAGATTTGACTTTGCTTCAGGTAAAAATACCAATGCTGCCGTATTAACAATATTGTACATTTTTTCTTTGCATCTTTCGGTTGTTTACTGTTTACCCAAAACATTTGGACAAGTCAAGGGAGAATGGGTGGGGACGTGGAAAATATATGATCACCTTTTCTCTTTCTTTAGTATCCCTACTTCCATAGATAAAGAAAAGGAAATAGTAAAAACATAAATGAGAACAGATCTCTCCCTTCTTTTTCGTAGTAAATTACGTTTTTACCTTTGAAAGAGTACTACCAAAACCATTTGTACACATAAAATATCAACCCTTCGGGTCACAACAGGTAAGCATTTTTATCTACACAAAAATCTGAATAGGAAGGGACGGTATAGAGAAGAAGTTTAAAAAGAAGTCCCAAAAGAAATGAATCAGCAACATTGAGCAAATCAACCCTCGTATCACATAACACAGGTAGCATTCACGCTGTGTCGCCTTCTTAACTCTAATCTGTTGAACCCATCTATTCTCCTTTCATCTTATCTTTTGACAAACACACAACAACAAACCACCCAAGAGCACCAAAACCTCAAAATCAGCATCATCATTGCATTCACAACACAGCAGATTATTACACATTTTACCTTCATCCTTTTCTTTTCGACTTTTTTCTTATAGATACGTATTCTAACATTTTATATGCATAGTTTGTAGGGAGCACCCAAAATCGTTTGAAACTTTTGCGCCCTACGTTCTTCTTAGGTAATAATAATAAAATCCCATAATTATTATCCAGCTGGAATAAAACAGAATTAACTTTACTTGACTGTAAAAGGAACTCTTGTCTTCATTTTGTCATCATTCTTATTTGATCACCTGAAAGGATTTTAGTATTACCTTACTTTTGTATTTGGTATATTTTCTTTTCCAGAAATAAATTCTGGCTTTATCAGACTGAACTAACTGTATTAAATTTTATTCTACTTGCTCCTGTCCAAAAGATATTATAATTATTCACTTGGGATCTTATATCGTATAACTATGTTTAGTAACTGAGACTAAAAACGGATTTAAGTAGTTAAAATTATTTTTACATACACAAAGCTAAACAGTATTAGTGTACATAGAGTTTCCAGTAATGAATTTCATATTACATAATTTTATACGAGAAGTAACATTTTATTTCCAGGAGATAGCAGGTAAAAAATGAGGACAGGATAGAAGACAAGAATAATGATAAAAATGTCGACCACCTAGAAATAAATTCTGGCTTTATCAGACTGAACTAACTGTATTAAATTTTATTCTACTTGCTCCTGTCCAAAAGATATTATAATTATTCACTTGGGATCTTACCTTATATCAAACATAACTTTGTTTTAAAAACGATTTCAAGTGGTTAAAATTATTTTTACACACTCAAACCTAAATAGTACATAGAGTTTCCAGTAATGAATTTCATATTACATAATTTTTAACGAGAAGTAACATTTTATTTCCAGGAGATAGCAGGTAAAAAATGAGGACAGGATAGAAGACAAGAATAATGATAAAAATGTCGACCACCAACTGACAAATCAAGCAAAGTTACAGAAAAAGAATGAAAGGAAAATTATTTTATTTCTTGCTTCCCTCTTGGATATTTAATATCCACTTCAATCCTCACACGGTGAGTAAAAATGAACGTGAATTGTTTATACAAATCCTCCCATCATCTTAGACTCATGTTTTCTGTTTCTCCATTTCCAATTTATACACTTCTGTTTTCACGGCTGACTTGTGTAATTGTCACCTATTCACGATAGACGTATTCCTCAAAGTTTTCGTGTTGATAACACAATTTATTTTTTAAAAAATCAAATAAAATACGAGGATAAGAAGAAAAAACTCTAATTCTTCCCAACTCAATCATCGTCATCGTCCCTATGATCATTTCTTTATTTATTGCTGCTAATTCCGACCATGTCTGATTATGATTGTCATTGTGTGTTCATTTTCATTTTTAGTTCTTCATTAAAACTCGTTTTCAATTCTCTTTTCCTTCATTAGGAATTTTCCTCAAGTAATTTTGAAAAGGAACAAAAAATAGTTCATGTCGCGTCTCTCCTTTTGTAAATAAAAAAAGTAAATTTAGACATGTCTACTAATCCTTTTTTCCCTCTCTTCATCAACTCCAAAATTATCAATGCTTTGTAGAATCAAGCACTTTTTAAAGCTAATTCCAATCACGATGAGGGAAAATAGAAAAAAGCAAAACAACTACAGGAGAGCAACAGACATGAGACATGAATACTGCTCAATTGTTTAATCTTTTTATGCGCTGCATACAAATTAAGTAAATGAAAAACCTGCGTTTCAGTAAGACAAAAAGGGAAGGAAGAAAACGCATCATCAATTGAAAAAGAAATCATTATAGCCAAAAAAACTGAATCTTTTCAAACTGGAAATTTAAAAGACATGTTTTTTATTTAGTTTTCTTTCTTAACTAACTTGTTCTAAAAAATATGCATGCACGCATGAAATTAAATGGTGAAATGTACTCATTATCCTCCTCATCAACCCAACTTGATTCACAGTCCGACGAGTTATCACAGATAGAAAAAAGTATTTATTTTGTATTATACTAATCTTTGAAATTGATGATGGTGATGATGGTGCAATGTAAAGTTGGAAGAAAAATGATACAATGGAACTTGGAAAGTGCCCATGAAAACGAATTAGTTAAATGTCGTGAGAGGAAGATGAGATGGAGAAGCCGTCATCATTTCTTGTAGAAGAAATAGATAATGAAAGACGACTAACAACATTTTTGTCCATCCCTTCCTTGCTTTTCGTAATGAGCAGTTAAATCCAAAATACATGAGTCAGGATGGGTTTTTGCCATCACAATTATTCCTTCTCAGGATGATAATCACAAGAAGTTTAAAAACTTAAAAAGTAAGCTTAATTAACCAGAGAAGTTGAAGGAAGTTTAAAAATATGTAAAACAATTTAGCCGGTTTTCTATTGAACTTGGCCATGGCGTGTTTGAAACTTGCTCAAATGTGGATGATGCTATTTTATGCGTGTAGAATGCAAATGGACAGTTGCGTAAATATTTAAAAATTCCTAAGCTTGATTTAGTTTGCATGTATTGCTTCTTTCATCAAATCTGATTGACTATCTGTTACAATTAAGGTACATTGAATTATGTTTTGTTTCTGATGTTATATGACTACTACTAACTAACTATGATATACGCACAAGATATAGTCAATACATATGTGGTAAATATAAATACAGGTATATTTATATGAGCTTTAGCTTGTTTGGCGCAGATGGCTTTACTGTTTACTTTACTCCGTATCAGTTTTATGAATAATCGTTACACGATAAAAACGCTAATTGTTAAAACTAAGAGTACAAAAGCATTTACTTTTTAAATAGATTTTGGACAATTTTAATGAATTAATTACCTTACTATGGAGTTGCATTAAATAAAGCTATACCAATTTTTAAAAACCAATCATTTTCATCAACATCCTAATCATCATCAACCTAAAGAAAAACAATTTCTTCTCCATCCTCCATCTTTTTTCAGTCCCTACCTTTCAAAATATTGCCGGAGGGAACCTGGAGGAAAAATGATATACCTTCGTTCAAATCATTATCAGCTAGCAAAGACGAGGCCAAACAAATGATAGCTCCACTCCACCACCACCATAATATCCAGAACTACAAGAGATATGCCCATGATCATTATTTTCCTGCTTTTTCTTTAAATTCCTTCTCTTTCTCTCCTCTCCTTTTTTACGTAATCATCTTCTCATGACCATCATCTTCATCAACTACATTCATCCATCCAGCCAGTCAGTTTATTCCTCCTCCTCCCTTTTCTTTTCAACTTTACTATAACTTTTTTACGTAATAATCATCTCTCTCTCTCTCTGATCATCATCATTATGAGATACAGCAGGAGCATCATAGCATAACAACATCACTGTCATCTCACCTGCTGCGGATCTTCCTTCCCTTCATCTTCTGCTTCTCTTGTTCATTAATACATAAAAATTCTCAAGTGCTTTAAGAAAGAAAGAAAAAACGAGAAAAAATGTTTTTATTCTCGTTTTATGTCCAAAGATGATTACATCGCATATCGGCCAAGCGCCATTATTGTTGCAGGCTGGTGTATAGCATAGCCATAACCATATTCTTTCTTCATTCTTCATTGCTGATGGGAAAAGGGAGGGAGAAAGAAATTGATAGTAAACCTGGGCTTCACCCTAAAAATTCTTACAATATTACACAATTTTTTTCTCTTCATCTCTCCCTTTGCGTAATTTATTACAAATGTGCCATTGCTTATTTTTCTCGTATGTTGCCGTTGGTGCTGCTTCTTTTATTTGAGAAGCTGTTATGTCTTTTTGTGTGTAGAGTGGGGAGAGAAAGATATTAGTAAACCAAGAGATTGCACTGGTTGGGAGTTTAAACAGATGAACAGACATGGCTGTCCAAGTCCGATCATTTTTGATATAACCATAAAGAAAAAAGAGAAACGATGATAATTTCTTTTCCACCTTTTCCTTCTTTTTCCATAATGTTTTCCTTTTCCTAATGTATCCATCCATTTTGGATGATATTCTTTCTTGGAAAAATATTTTTGAGTTTATAGATGGATAAAAAATAAGTGCCAAAGGCAGGGAGTAAAGAAGATGAACAATGGAAGGGTACATGAGGAGGGTGCCCGTTCCTTTTCCCTAAAATTTTCTTTCTTTTCTATAATAATGATGATGTGATTGCGTTGCAGTTGATGCTGCTCCTGGCCAAGGTAAACTAAAATAATAATGATGATTTTGATGATTATGATATAGTCATAGAAAGAAAGATGTGAAGGTGAGGCTTTTTAGATAGACATGTGAAAATGAATAACAGCTCATCATCGTCATCATCCTTACTTACTCTCTAATTTTTACGGGATTTCACCTTTTTTATGGGAATCATCGTGAGAGAAGAGAATTATGTGAGATGAGATGATGTTATTATAGGTAAGATAAAAAAAAGTATGAGCAGCAACAGCTACAGAGCTACTAAAAGTATAAAAAAGTAATAAAAATCAGGTAAAAGGAAAGAGATGAATATGTCTACGCTTAGAATTTGATTATGCAACATGCAATGTAACAAAAAATCCAAGCAAGCATCATCATGTCACATGCTTGTATTCCCATAAAGTACGAGTAAATGGGAATTAGGAACAAAGACATTCTTTTCAAGAGAAAGAAGATAATAGAACTGGCCGTGTTTTGAGAGTGAATGGACACGGTAGGGTGTGCTGGGTGCAGGGAGGAAAAGAATGACATGAGTAGAAAATGTGAATCCTATTGGGAGAGAGGAAATTATTGCTGACATTTTGCTGGAAATATTTTTATTGAATGTTTCTAAAAAGAACAAGGTTTTTATTTTCAAGGTTGAGTCTCGAGATTTTACCTAACAATTTAAGGAAGAGAGAAATAGTTAATAGGAAGCCAATGTAATTGTTACTTACAGGTATGAAGTGTAATGAAGATGAAAAGACCAAATATAAATATACAAGGGAGAAACATATTTGGTTGCTAATGCTAGAACAGTAATAGCTGGAAAGATGCATCGTCCAGAATAAAGATGGCGTCCAAAGTGATCTCAAGGTTGGTTCGGAGCTTTATAAAAAAACGTAATTGAAAACTTTAAAAAAGCTTCAGCTTTGGAAGCAAAATAATTAAAATTTAAAATAAACAGTCCTAAATTTATTTTTTAAACCTGGCTTCATAATACAACGTCAAGTGGAATGGATATGTAAGCAAAGTATACAAATTTTGATTAATCCTCGGACAAATACCCGCAAGGAAATTATATAAATGAAAGATGGGCTCCAAGTGAAATTCAAGCAGTACTTTCATGGTCAGATCAACTTCTCCAGCGAGCAGCTCAGCGCGGTCCAGGTGAAATTTATGCTTATAAAGATACATAACTTTATGCATATTAGGGCATGACTTGTAAAATACTTGTCTACCTCCCTCCAAGCAGCAACCTACCTCTTTAAATAAATTGCGTTCACAAGACGTCTACGATAAACTACTAAAACCGAATGGTAATTTGGATCTTAACGGAACAGCATTCTAGCTATATCGCTATATAATTTCAATGTGGTTAACTTTATACAGGCACAAAGTTTCTATAAACTTAATAGGTATCCTTACTTAACGAATAAGGAGATAACTGATTCAGATGATAACCTTCGCCTTGCATTTATATCAGAGTTTAAGTAATAATGATGCAACTTTGCTAAAGAAAACATAGAGACGCTTGATCATCATCTAGAAACAACTACATTCCCCTCAACTCAAGATGGCTGAAAAGATCCCTTTCTTTCCAGTTTGAAAAGTTGTTTTTATTTTATAAAGTACTTGACAGTAGAAACTTAATTCTCCACGCTGTTGCTTTATTTTAATTTTTAAACTTTTTTCTTTCCACTCTTTACGCATCGTATTGTTGTTTAGAAAAGTTATCTTTGCCATCCACTCCCATCGTCATCTTTTTCTTTTAAAGTCTGTCTCGTTTAGTTGAATTTTGAATTGGAAGGAATTTCAATTGCTGACTTGCATGTTCTATAAACATTTGCAGTGATCATGATCCTAATGAGGAAAAAAAACTGAGAGACAGAGAAAGATCGGATCGGAGTGAGTTTTCTTTTGTTAAATAAAGCTGAGACATGTAAAAAATAGGTAATCATATACAACTTTGTTTATTATTGCTTTAAAAACGCTCGTTTACGCTTATTTCGTTAAATGATCTATTGATCTGGTTATAGTAAGGGGTAGATGATGCCACGTTTGAATGTTTTTCAACTATGTTTTAAATTATTTAACAATTTATATTTTGGATCCGATTGTCGTGACTCTGTGCAATACCAAAAATGTGAGTCGGGATTTCGTAAAATATTTTTGTGTAAAAATACCTTTGAGCCGCTTTAAATTGTTAAATAGGTAAAGGCGACATATAATTTTACTCTTTTACAGAAAATGTTATTTAAAATTGTTTTTTTAAAAAGGAGGAATTTCCAGAGCATAAACGAATAGCTTTGTTGTCCTGTAATCTTCAAAATAGTGATATTCTTGTCTTTTTTCTTAGATTCTTTCAGCTAATAAGTGTTGAGTAACAAGTCGTGACCATGATATTGAAAAAGAATGTTAAAAATTTGAAATGCTTTTTATGTCTTTAGGAACTAAAAATACGGAACATGAAAAATATACTATAATAGTAGTAGAAAAACTAAAATCTACTCCTAAATTAACTTAATTTTTTCTTTAAATGTAAAGCAATCCAAATCGAAAACTAAAGTATCCTTAATAGTTTGACAACAAAAAACTTATAAACTGACTCCAATTGGACTCCAAGTACTAAAAAATTGCACTCGACGTGATAAACACATGTCATGCCAATGCCACACACAAAGACACACTCAAACTTCTATCACAAGATATATATCAGGTTGTCAAGAGTCTTGTAATAATGACAATTTGAAGGGAACGAAAGAAAAGAATGAAAAATCTTTTATTTTGGCTGTTGACAAGAATGACTTGAGTAATATGTGATAGCATAAGAGATACAATGCAGCACACACGAAGAAAATCTGATGCATGAGTGACCTTTGGAAAAGGTTTAGATGTTTTATAAATCCTTTTGTTGTAGAAGTGAATAAAAATATTTCACTTTAATTAACTACCATATTCATCATTATCTCTGTTTTTAAGATTTGAGAACTGTCTATTCACATCCGTAGTTTTTATCTATTTACGGAGAAGCATTTTGCAGGGTTTTCAAGTTTCTAGGAATGATGATTTGCGGGCAAGAGATGTTTTATTTAACAAATTGTTAAGGATTACTTACAATTAGGTTTAAAATATTTCCTCTTATCTTTGAAAAATATAAGTGGTTTCGTTGACGAGCTTAGAAATTAGCAAGGAAGTTAAATTGCGAGTGTGACAAAAATCACAGTCACGATTTTAGTAAAAGAAAAATGAGAGAGGGAAAGAGAGGCGAGAGCTGTCATGCGACAATGATTGGATAAAGTGATATGGCTGCAATTGAATTGGAAATGTTAGTTGAAGAGGACACGAGATTTATTTTATGCGAGACTTGTTTCGATGATTGCTTTTGCTACAGCTTTTAGCACCAGCAGCAGAAGCAAATTGTCAACTCAATTACGTATAGTTGTTTACGGAAAATGAAGACAAAAAAGAATTTTTACAAAAATGTTGATTTTAAAATTAATTTTGTAAATTGGCAATGCTACGGACACTAATGTGCGCGTAACTATAAATATGCTAAAAAATACAATTTCTTCGGGTAGTAAACAACAAACTAAGGAGATCGAAAAGTAATCAATTGATTGAATATTGACAGGACGGAGAAGAAGACGTAACCGTCAGCGTCATCGGAAAGTACTAAAAATAGTTTTAATTTCAGGCAATCAGTTTCTTCGCTAAAGTTGTCTTACTACCTGTGTAATCTTAGTTTACTTGTATAAAACGTGCTTACATAATAATGATAAGAACCAGACAAGAGTAGATCTTGGATCTCGTGACTTCCCCAAAACTGCTAAATGATGTCTGTGGTATCTTTGTAGATAACCACATGAAATATTTGAGATAATAATATTAGAATAATATTAGATTAGAATTCCTTAATAATGAATATGGCTAG
>JAANSO010003253.1:0-11802 GCA_036507315.1 Lepidocyrtus fimetarius | reverse complement strand
AATTTTACAGGTAAAAGCACTTGTGACGCAATGTCTGCTGTAGCTAAACGCGGATGGAGATCACTAAGCTTAAAGGGCACACTAATCACATCTGCTGAAGCCATGATGCGAGAAGCTGTGCAACATTTGTCAACTGACAAATTACAATTTTTCTTCGTCAGGAAGGAAAAGATAACCGAGGTGCGAAAGAATTTAGAGGAACGATATGAGGGGACAAAAGCAGTTCCAGGTCTTCGCAGCTTTCACTCCATACAAATTACTGAAGATGGAAGTCTGATAGCGAGAAAATGTTCATATTCCTCATCCTATGAGAAGCATTCCGTATTTACTGATATGCAACGTGAAACTTTTCTTGCGGTTTCCAATCTGGTGGTTGGAAAGTTTTATGCCGTATTCTGTAGCACTACATATCAAGTTGGACAACTCGTAGAAGTTAAGGCAAATTCAGGTTCAGCAAACTTTGCACTGCTAAAACGAACTGGGCGAGGAGGAAACACTTTAATGTACCCTAATGTTGAAACATTTCTTGAAGCGGATATCCAAAATGTTTTATCCCAAGTCTCAGATCCTATTCCTACATCAACCGGTTATTTGACGCTGAGCGATTCGGACAAGGAAAGGGTTAAAAGGGAGTTATCTGTACGAATGCAAATAGTCTTTTCAAAATAATATAAACAGTTCTTTCCTAATCTTTTTTGGCTGATCTAATACCTATTTTAATCTATGCTGCTAATCAATATTATTTATTCTCTGATTGATTCCTTGGATTTATGTTTTGCATTAAAAACGTTTATCGGTCTTTAAGTAATATGTTATGTTGTGCAAATCTATAAAAACCGACAAAAACGTTCAGCCGTTTATATTGTAAAATTAAAAATAGTCAACTAAAGATCAATAAACAATATGAAATGTACAAAAACCAAACACTTACAACTATGTTTTACAGTTTTGAAAAAGGCTTTGCTTAAATGGACCATATATGTAATATTTATTTGACACCAAGTTAAAAAAAATTTAATTGTAGGCGTATAACTTAAGTTATCCAAAAACTGAGAAAAACACCAGAAGGGAATCCCTTTAGGAGTCTCCAGACCAAATTTCAGGTCAATCTGGTTGAAAAATAAAAATTTGGCAGGGGTCCCAACGACTGCCATTTCGGAAGGTTTGATGTGGTTGCCACATTAAAATGCCGAACAAATGCAATAAACCAAAAGCGTTTTTATATACAACTTTTGAAGGACATTCACGTAATCACACTTAAAAAAGCTAACTTGATTCAACTCCCCAACCCTTTCCTAATTTGCTTGATCATACACATATACTTTCTTTTTTAGTTTTTTAAAGACTTGCAATTAGAATTTACAAAAAAATTGTGCTCCAGAGTAGAAATGCATGGAAATCACTTTTCTACGATATTTCTACTCTGGATAACGATTTTTATGCGAACTCTAATTGTAAAAATTGAGTCTTAAGGAATTACCTCTTAATTAAAGCAACATGTAATGCTAGTCAGTAAACAAAAGGCCAGTCTTTATATCATAATTCAGAATAACCGTTAGCAACGCGACTGAAAAACTTAATATATCAACAAGAATTTGATTTATTATCCAAAAATGAATTAAAATCCAATATATTTATTTTTACTATTGTTTTCTAAATATTTTAACAACCAACACTGTCCATTTTCTTACGGTAATAACAAGCGATTTCCATAAAAATTTAAATAAACACCAAATTTTTTTGCGAGCTTCGATAAAAAATTTAGTAAAAGCAACAGCAATTCCACATCCCCACAAAGCAAACAGTATTGAAATGTTTCCCCCCATCGTCGGCCTTTTCGGATAGTCCTCATCTTCTTCAATTAAATACTCTTCAGCATTATTTTGTCCAATTTTTTCATTACCTTTTCCTTTTCGCCATTTTGCATCGTTCCCGGCAAAAAAATCATTTGCCTTGGCTTTGCCTCTTACCTGAGTTAAGTGTTTTGTAATGAGCTGATTCCACCAATTCAATATTCCCGACGTTTCTACTACTCCCAACCGCTTTTTCAAAGAACTGCAAGGAAACCACCCTTTAAATCCATATCCAATTTGCACATCTGCAAGCAATTCCTCTCCCACATGAACATTTCGTTTCTTTGTTCTATCCAAATTTTTCACCAAGATTGAAGCTATCTCATTCGCTTCTACTTCATTAGTTATGACAGCAGTTTTTCTACATGAATTCAACTTTTTCAATAAAAAGTCCATCTGTTCTTGAGCAAACGTGCTAAAAAAATTCTGCTTGTCATTTTTCACCGCAAAACTTATTAATTCCGGCCATTTTTTAGTTGTAATGAATTCGCTGTGATTAAGAAGATGCTCAAATTGTGCAGCACTTGTGTTGCTAAAGTTACCAATTCGTTCAGCATACTGAAGAATTAAAGACTGTATTCGGATTTCAAAAGTGTTGTCTGGAACTCCAAGGGTTTTCCAAAATAAAAACTTCCAGTGATTAAGAGCATTTTCAGGACCCAATGATATTTTGTCAGTTCTATTTGAAGAAATTTCACAGTGATTTCTAGAAAATTTTTCGCTGCAATTATTAAATTCTCCCCTAATATAACTCTCGCCATTATCATTAAATTGAATGAACCATTCCCGCAATGAAATTGTGCTTTTTGCGTGAATATTAAAAGTGTTGTTCACCAACTCGTTAAATTTTGTAAAAGGCTTTGGAAAAAAGCCCGACACTAGTTTATAAACATTATCGTTTTTATAAGCATTGCTAAGAACAATCCCAGCTAGGAAAACCCCGGTAGTTATAAACTTAAACTTTTCTCGTTTCAACAGACCCGAAGGAAAGGGATCTCCTTGTTCTAAAAGCACACGAAAGCACCCGTACTGCAAGCACTTTGCTATTGCCCAAACGTTTTTAAATTCTTTTTTAACTAAATAATAAATTACAACGAAAATATAAGGAAGGAAAAGCCAAACGAATAAACTTAGCCATACATATCGGTCAAATACAGAGACTAAAATCTTCACCGTGAGTCGAAAGAGTGGGGATGGGTTGCAAGAGACAAATCTCAGAGCTTTATCAGGTGCCCGAATAATAACGGCGTGAGGTCTGTACTTCCAATCTTGAATTGGTACAGGAGATGTTAAAAAATCCAAAGGAAAAGATAGCATTTGTAAGTGAATCTTCAAATCAGGATCGTTTACATCTGTAAACACTGCTTTGAACATTTTAAAAACGTCGCCGCAGGCAATTTGTTTATTTAATTCGTCTAAATTCGCCATAATCCCACTTGCGTTGCTAAGCACTGAACGAAACAGTTTACTTCGTCCGAATTCTAGCAAATTTCCTAGCGACAGGTTTCTATACTCTGGGTGGTAATGCGAAGAGAGGTGAGAGTTCACAAGCCAAGGTTCGTAGTTTTTGCATTGAAACAAAAATTTTAAAAAAGGGGTTTTTGAAGTGGCAAACCAGTTTAAGTTATTTAACCATTTGTGCGATTTTAATGAGCAAACAATGTGATCAATTGATTTCCCTAGATCTTCACATTTCCCAGATTGTTGAAAGAGACCATTTGGTAACAAACTATACTTGATTAAATTGAAATCTAACGTGTGTGCACGATGCGGGTTTAAATGCAAAAATTTGACGGACACAACTGCCCAAATTTCTGATTTCAAAAAAGGCAGCTCAGTAGTGATGGTAGGAAGAAAATTTTTCTCAATTTTTTCTATTAAAAACAACAACAATATATTGTTTAGAAATGCACGATCCAGTTTTTCCAAAGGTGGAGGTCTCAAACCATTAACGAATTTAATTGGGGTTAGTATATCTAAAGAAGCAATGAAAATCCTGTATGAAGTTGTTGTTAACCCGTTGCCAGTGAATTTAGTGTATGAAAGTCCTAAATTAGTGTATTCTAGCTTTTCATAGTAAATTTGTTCAACATATTTCGTTTCAGGAAACAAGTCAAAATGGGCTAGGCAGTTCCAAGGTTTGGATTTAAAAGAATACGTAGTCAAATTTAAGTGAAAGCATGACGACCTCCCAAGAGATTTGATAAGATGGCTTGAATAAGTGCAATTTCCTCCTGCGTCAACATAAGATAGATCCCGTTGCATTGTTCGATTCACATGCAGATTCCATTGGATTGTTGAATGAGTGAAATTATAATACGCTATATTTTTACTAGAAAAGAATTGAACAGGGTGGCTAAGAAGAACGGGGAATTCAAAAGGTACGTAGTCCAATCCATCAGTGTTCCTCAAATTGACTATGCAGTGCTGAAAGGGTTTCAAGTACTCGTTCAAATTTACAATTTGCTTTGAGGGAGATGGATCTTTAGATGTCCACGGCCTCGACGCCAATTTATACAATTTTTTGGGTTTACGATCTTCCTCATAAGTCCATAAGTTGACTAAAATATGCAATCTTTCTGTCGCAAGGCCAAGAAACCCTACGTCCACTGGCTCCCAGTCCAAATCCGAAGATGAATGACAGTGAAATAAAAAGTTTCCGAATAGGACAAATATAAAAGGTGTTGCCATTTTTCTCATGTTTGCAGTTAGAATTATTCAAAAGATTAAATTTTTAATAAATGGGTAACCTCAGATGCACTTTATATTAGTTTCTAGTATTTACACCTTCCAGCCTCAAAATTAAATTTTCAGGTAGGTAACTATCCACAAAATGTAAGTTTTGTATCCATTCACTTCAATTCTGGACTGAAACAATTTGTTTTGAGCTTTAATCCTCTAATATTTATTAAAGCTATGCTTAACCGAACAACCGTTTGGAATTTTTCCACTTGCTGCTCTTAACGAATATATACGAAGTAAACACATTAAAAACACTTTAGACACTTAAATATTTAAAAAGTTGATAATTATTGATTATGAACATGAAGCCTTGCTAAAATTCCGTTATTTGAAAAAATTGCTTTTTTATATCCGAGTACTCATGGTAGCAGGCGCCAGCAGCTAATTCAAATAGTTAATAAAAACAATGGAATATTTTTACTGTAGGTAGATAAGCCTTCAATCTATATTGAACGGTTTTATTTGACAAATCAGTCTTCCACAAAATTCTACCGCAAAATCCAAAATTAAGATTAAAATTTTGTTCTTTCAAATGCGCAATTTTATCATGTCAGTTGAGAGAAAATCGTTATCTTACTTTAGAGTAATTAACCTAATGTTTTAACTATTTAAATGCAGTAAAGGTGGTATTAGCTGGATTGTTGTATAAAAAATCACAATTTTAATTTTTAAATGCATACTCGATAAACAATGGCTTTGATAAGACCGATTCCCCTTTCCCAGCGCCCTCCCATATAACTGGCTGCTGGCAATTAAAACGACATTAAAACTTAAGCACGCGAAATTATTTAAAATGTATTATTGGTGTTGAATTTAAATTGTTAAATTGAGAGCATTGTGAAAGAATTAGCGTTATAGTTCTGTCTTGCAATGGTATACGCGACGTATTCAGAAGTTTAGAGAGAGATTATGCAAATACGAGATGTGATAGGGATTTGATCTTTGGCAACATTGAGTGAAAATGTGGTTTGTCTATAAGAATTCGAAACAAAGTAAGTGAAGAAACTGACTCAAACTACAAAAGGGAGACTTACGTGGTGTAAATGAGAAAAACGACTCATTTATTCTGCAGAATTAAACAATCACAGGCATTAAAACCCCTCAACGAGGGGAAAAGCTTGGTGCTACCTTAACTTAAATTAATTACGCGGATTTTGCTCTTTCTGTGTAGTTTTTTGTTTTGCGCTGTAGTCGGCAATTTTGTTCTATGCCTAACCGGAATAACAACCGTTTGGGGGTTTTCCACTTTCTGTTCTTAACGCCTACATACAAAGTACATTGACAAGACATTTTAGCCTCTTAAATATTTAAAAAGTTGATAAATATTGATTTTGAACCCCGCTAAAGTGTGGTAAGCATAAAACTACATTAGTTGAAAAAGAAATTAATTCTCCATATGTACTTATTGTATCAGGCGCCAGCAATTCATTTAAATATTAAAAACTATGGAAAACTTTACTATAGGCAGATAATCTTTCAAACTGTATTGATTTTAGTTGACAGGTTTGCTTTCTAGAAAATTCTATTGCAAATCCGTCCAATCCAAACCTTAAAAGTGCACGTTTTTGCAAATGTGTGTTTAAGTTTGTCAGACGGGAGAACATCTTAAAAAGTTTGCATAAAAATTTATTTTTTAACGCCCATGCCGCTTTGGTTTGATAACACTCATGAATACCTAATTCCATGGAGGTTTTGTAAATACCGCCATAAATAATTTTAAACAAGTTTTAAATACACTTTTACCAATATTAAATATTTTCAATAAGTTCTCTGCGCTTTTAATTTAAATTATTAAATAAGTACAATGGAGACGATAAATTTTTGTCTGATACGCAAGCTATGTTTTTATTTTTTGATCTTTATGCTGAATAATTAATTGCAAATTGATTTAAAAAAATCAAAACAACATCCAAAATCCGATGCATCATGCTATGTGCCATGACAAATTGAGTATTAATTGCAAAAAAACGACTTATACCAAATTGCAGGCGGATTTGTAGCCTTAATCTGTTTAAATATTATTTCCAATCTAAACCTTGCGCATTCTATTTTTCTTACCACCGTCAAAGTCCCTTTTAATTCTTTTAACAGTGACTCCCTCACTTCACGAAACTGCTTTCCGATCACACATTCCAATAGCTAAATAAAATTCGACTAGTAGCGTCAGCGTCCCAGAGGTAATTATTGCAAAAGCATGCAATTCCGTTTTATCCCTGTAGTTGATTACAATAACCGTGGAGAAAATTATTATCAAAAATCCAAAATAAATCACAACTGAAGCCAGCGTACTTCCTTATTTAAATTGAATAGAAAGGAAGTCTCAAAGTAAATTTCTATTCTTTTTTTAAGCAAAACTTGGTTTTTAGAAGAGCCACGGAGAAAATCGAGTAAATGAAACATTGCGTGAATATTTGCGAAATTGGGAAAAATTGAAGCAGAAAAATTGCCCGGATGAAAATCGAAAAAAAAAATCCACTTCCTTGTTTGACTTCCGACAACGTCGTTAATTAAGAAATAGAACCCGTCCTGGTTTTGGAATAGGCACCAAAACATAATAAAAGACGGTAACAATCCCATGAAAGGTACGAATGCTAAATTTATTCTGTTCAGGGCGTGAACAGGAAACTCGTGAAATGGAAAGTCCTCAGCCAGTTCCGAATGCATTTGCAGTAACTGATTGTACTTTACAATCTTTCCGGAGTACAGCCAGATTAAATAACAAATGGAAAACATTAAATAGATCATCATCAAACCAAGAAATTGTGAGGCAGCAGTTCCCTGATCACAATTGGGTTTGTTAGAGACGAAATAATGAGTTAAAAGTGTTTGTACACCCCATGGATAAATTCAGAAGGAGGAAAATGGCTAAGTAAACTTTTCTTTTTAAGGAGGTTATGAAGACTAGTGCGATTCTTTCGGGATTCCAGACTCCAGAACATTTTTTGTAAAAAATTATATCTCGTCAGAGGATTTGATTTCTATTGCACAGGAAAAAGTACAATTGGTTTAAAAAATATTTTCCCAACAAAACCGCTCTTGCCCTATAAGCTTTCGAAGTAATCTGGTAAACCCATGTCAAGTTAATAATTATTTGCTATTTGAGACCATTTATCCATCGGCTTTTTCAGTATATTTGATCTGGCTATTGTTAAATTGGGGAAAAAGTCGATATAAGTTTACTTTCGCCTTTTTAAACTTAATAAAACTCAAATTTACGTTAAGCTAGTCGGTTAATGGTTTTACGACAGTTTAATAAAATCTAAAAACGCAAATGTTTGACAATGCCGTAGTTACGTATGCCAAATAAAACTAATTGTAAAAAATTGAGGTTAAATTTATCATACAATTGCGCAACAACTTTAAAAGCAAGTTGTAATTTGAGTAAATTTGCATGAAGGATGATTGTTATTGTTCCATGAAACTAAATGATTAAATTGCATAAATTCATTAATCTTCATGATTTTGTTTGCTCATTTTGTCTATTTAAAAATCAAGACTATTTTTTCCTTAGTAACGTCATTGGAAAGTTTTTGATTTTATTCATCTTTTAATTTCCCTTCCTCATTTCTTCTTAGTTTCGTAAGTAGTTACGCAATGGCAAGAAGAAAGCTCTAAAACCCGGATTAGCATTTAAATTGGTTTGATAATTGCTCCCACAGCATATGACTTCTTTTATAGTTATTTAAAACAAACAATTCAAAAAGAATTTACGTAAAACCGGCAAAAGTAGTAGTTTTGGTGTGGTTTTACAAACACTTATGAAACACTCGTGGGCAATTCTTGAAAAGGATTTTACTAATTTGTATTCCATTCATAAAAACTGCAAAAACATTTTACGTAAAGACTTAAAAGGAAAAACATTAATTAACGAATACAATTTCTTTTTTGTCCACGATTTTGTTCCTCCTCAAAAATACATGCGATTTAAAACTATTCAAAGCTGCTTACGAGAGCAATTTATGTGATGAAATAAAAAGAAAAGATATTTCACTCCATTCAAAAAAGAACACCAGAAAGGAAAGTTTCATCTGCAAAACCACAAAATGTCAACTTTGGCATCTGCAAACAACCCAATGGGACTAGATTTTTACTTTCCTCAATCAGTATTCGACCAGGTAGTCCAATCCTTCCCCCGATTTCGCGAATTTATTCAACCAACCCCAAAGTCCCTGCATATGGCCATCTTGCGAAATGGATTTACATTGATTTTATTATTTCCAATTTAATTGCTGCAGAAATGAATCGTTCCATACGGATGAGCGACAACTGGAGGAGAATTTCTATTGACAATTCAACTATTACAAGAAACATTTTTGGGAAAGAATATGGAACAATTATTTAATTATTTCCTATTTAAGTATACTTGATTGGTCTGGAACGTCTGTGTTTTCTGTTTGGAAAACATTTTATAAAAATCTGTTATTGAGGTCAAATGAATTTCCAACTTATGTTCAAGGCATGAAAAGAGACTGTAATTTTGTCTATTGCAATAAGAACCGGAAGGAAAATAGTTTTTTGGATTTCAAAGGTTACACAAAGGTCTTTGATTACCCCAGCTGGGGTGTTTTAATCGTCGCTATGATTTTGATCGGGATTATTCCATCTTCAGTTAAAAATGATTGGAAAGCAATGGTAAGAAATACAAAGCTTACTCAAGTTATTTCCGGGGTTCTTCAAGGAGAATCCAATGAAGTTTCAAAGAAAAACTTTCTCTTTCTCCTTTGGATTTTCTGTTCTTTTGTTTTAATAAATTTTTACTTGGCCTTTGTAACAAGCGAGTTAACAAAACCTGCCCCGTTTAAATCATTGGCGAGGTTAATTGAGTTGAAGGAAAATAATTACACGATGATAACACCTGTCGCCTGGTAGAAAATATCAGCCTCAATGGACACCTCGAAATTTAAAAAGGAGGTGCAGCTCTTCTTTTCATTTTGCAAGACTGCTGTGACCACCAACACAAAAAACATTGAAGTCATAAGGGATAAACTTGAAAGCGAGAAGTTCTTCTTTGCAAACCTTTGGCCTGACACGATAAAACTTGCAACTCAGATTCGTAAATACTACGAAGAAAACGGAATTTCCGGAAGAGGATGTTGGGTTGGGAAAGAGGTGATTCCAGGGGAAACACTTTATGTTGCATTTGTGCCACCCCGTGCCACTGAAATGAAGAAGGTTCTCACGGGGTTGATAGAGTCTGGGATTTACAAAAGATGGGATGAGGAAGGACAAGGAATGAACTTTGCTGAAAGGGTTCAGGACAGGGTTCGAGTCAAATCTCCAATTTCCTTGATGGATGAGGAAGAAAATGCAAAAGCTTTCAAAATGGAGGGGAATATTCTGAAAATATTTTTAATTTGGGTTGTTTGTTTAGTCGAAAGTAGTTTGGCTTTTATTTGGGAATCTTTAAATATTATACATAAAATCGTTTGCGGTCTAAGTTTAGCATGCAAAAAATTTTCTGCTGGCTTTGAATTCACAAAGAAACTTCGTTTGTTTAAATTCAGAGTCATTTGGTGTAGCCATCTTGTTTATTTGAAAATCCTCAATCGCTTTTCATAAAAGAAGGGGAAACAAAGCAAGGCTTCAAGATTGAAGGTTGTAATAAATCAAGTTTGTTTTAAAAAGTGAATATTTGCATTTATTCTAACGCAAGAAATTATGTAAATTTACTCGTGCAAAAAACTCAAATTGAATCTAATTAATATGGTGAAAGAATAAAGGTATTGAATCCGTGTATTTTTCCAATCATCAATTTTGGTACTTTTGGTTTGCTGAAAATAAAAACTATTTTAAACGGATGGACTTATAAAAATGCAACAAGGTTTATTCTCTGTAAAGAAAAATTAAAATCAAGTTATTGAGAAATAAGTAATTTGATGATGAATGAAATGGCTAAATTTCTAATTCAGATATGATTTTGAATGCTTAAAACTATGTAAAAATATCTTTCTGGACATGTTAGATTATCTTGAAGTTTCATCTAAAGGTACTAGGCAAAAATTGACAAAATTTCTTGATGGATTATTAAGTGTAAATGTTGGCAAATCTATGTACGTTTTCTTTGTATGCTAAATATAAA
The DNA here is from genome assembly GCA_036507315.1 of Lepidocyrtus fimetarius. Taxonomy (NCBI): domain Eukaryota; kingdom Metazoa; phylum Arthropoda; class Collembola; order Entomobryomorpha; family Entomobryidae; genus Lepidocyrtus; species Lepidocyrtus fimetarius. Next base: position 1,128 of record JAANSO010003253.1, on the reverse strand, counting down.
TGGTTAAATTAAATATAGATGATAATATGCAACTACTTTCAGTGAATATTCAAATTGTGTATGGATAACCAATTAAATGATGATAAAAATGTTGATGATAATTAATATTGCAACAGCAATTATGTCATGTATTGAATATTTGGTGACAAATCAGTAATCTAATTTTTATGTGTATTATTGCCTAGGTAAACTTAGGGTCCCTTTTGAACCAAATAAATAAATACATCACCCGAAATGTCAAGCAATAATTTAGAAAAGGTTGGAGGGCTCAGAGGATGTTGAGAGTTGAATTCGGGAGTTTCTTTTTGATTGATAAAAGCTTGCCAATGAGTTACTTACAATGTGGAATATATGAATATATTACATACTCCCTGTTTTAATTAATGCTTAAATTATCCAATAAATATTAAATTATACAACGTCGACAAAGTTTTTTCTGCTAACCAAATTAAAAATTCTACCCTTTATTTCAAATAACCAATTACAACTTCATGTTAAAAAATCAGCACAACGTCTAAAATCCGATGCATCATGTTATGCGCAATAGCCATGACAAATTGGCTATTAATAGCAAAAAACGGTTTGTACCTAACTGTAGGCGGATTCGTAGCTTTCATCTGTTTAAATATTATTTCTAACTTAAGCCTTGCACATTCTCTTCTTCTTACTGCCGTTAAAGTCCCTTTAATTTCCTTCAAAAGTGACTCTCTCACCTCACGAAACTGCTTCCCGATTGTGGCGCACATTCCAATAGCTAAATAAAACCCGACTAGTATCGTCCCAGAGGCAACTATTGCAAAAGCATGCAGTTCCGTTTTATCCCTGTAGTTGATGACAATGCAGGTGGAGAAAATTATTATCCAAAATCCGAAGGAAATCACAATAGAGGCGAGCGTGTCAAGTACTTCTTTTATGAAATTAAATAGGAACGAAGTCTCGTTGTAAATTTCTATTCTTTTTTGAAGCCAAACTCTGTTTTTAGAAGAACCAGCGAGAAAGTCAAGAACGTCGAGGATGCACAGCGGAAGTAAAACGCAGGAAATAAAACATTGCGTAACTATTTGCGAAACAGGAAAAAAATGAAGGAGAAAAAAAGCTCGGGTAAAAAGTGCAAACATTTTTACGCTT
>JAANSO010003252.1:0-11802 GCA_036507315.1 Lepidocyrtus fimetarius | reverse complement strand
TGCCAAATTTGGTTGCATTCTGTTTAGGCTTTTTTGAGTTATCGCGGAGACAGACAGACAGACAGACAGACAGACAGACAGACAATCAAACCCTTTTCATAACTAGATTTTCAATCTAGTAATAAGATGCTTACCTTAAGCAGGCAACATAGCTCTTGCGGCTGATAAAAATAGCAAATAAAGATAAACCTATGAATAAATATAAATGAAACTCAGTTAAAACATTTTACATAAGCCTAATTTTCAATAGGTTATCGTCCTTTTCACGGGTGCGAATATTTTGTTATTATTTTCCTTCAAATTGTTCAGATTCATTGAAGTGTTTATTTCTTACGCACAATTCAAAAGTATGGAGCAACCTGAGAAAGATTTAATCAGGTCTCATTTTAGTAACCTGATTAACGACACAAATTGTCATGACGAATTACTCATGTACTTCTATCAAGAAAAAATCCTTTCCTTGGCAGATATAGAAAGCGTTGTAAGCTTTAAACTTTTTCGTATTTTTAAAATTTATTATCAACGTCACTCTTTAAATAAAGGTTTAAGGAAGTTTAATTATTTTCAGAAAGTAATACCAGAAAGAGCAAGCAAAGCAGCTAAATTTTACGAAATAATTCAAACGAGAAGCCATGCATTTCATGTTTTGATTGAAGCTCTTCGAAAATTTAACCAAACTGGCGCGCTTAAACTCTTAAATGGAGACATTCAAAACTTGTTATTTGACGAGCCAGGCAATGAACTACCAGGAACACTAACCAAAAGAAACATTTTGAGAATATCAGTTACTTGTGATGAAGAATCATTTAGTGAACTTCAGGGGGCATCAGTTGAAATGGACAACTTTGAAAGCTCATCCTCTTTTTCATCAATGGCTTCTTTACTTAATCACATTATGTTTGACGTTCGTGAACCCACTAGATTTTTTTCCGGACGCAAAAGCGAACTAATTGAACTACCCAGAACCATCCTGGAAGTTAGACAATCCCTAACCACAACCGTTAAACTAACGTGCATCACAGGATTGGGAGGGATCGGAAAAACAGAATTTGTTCGGTATTTTGTAAAAGAAAAAGCTTCCGAGTTCAACAACGTTGTATGGCTAAACGCCGAAAATGAAAAAAAATTGCTGAATTCTTTTACGAAATTGGTAAACGAAAAGGTCTTTTTAACTAATGCCGGGGTGGAAAAGCCTTTAAAAACAGTAGCGGAAGAAGTCTACCGGTATTTTTCGGAAAGCGCTGTGTTATTTATTTACGACAATGCAGAGAACACACCGGCATTTAAAGAAATACTTGCTATTGCCTCAAGCAACCCCCAATGTTACCACTTAGCAACTTCCAGAATCAGAGATTGGGATGATTAAGTCAAAGTTTTTGAACTTCCAGTGCTTTCTGTAGAGGACGCAACTTCCATGGTAAAAACTGGTCTAGGTTTAAGCCGTGACGTTGCAGAAAGCTATGACATCTCTGCATTGGTAAATAGACTCGGTTATTTCCCACTGGCTCTCAAAACTGCTATTTCACACCTCACAAATCATAAAGAACATTCTGTTCAAAGTTATCTACAGGAATTGGATAATAAACTTTCATTTAACAATAAAAACTCAATCTTTCTTGACGAGCACATGAGTACACTGGCAACAGCCTGGGCTGGGACGATGGACAAAATTGGTAAACATCCGGAGTACGGATCCATTGCTTTTGATTTACTTCACATTATCGCTTACCTGTTTCCCTTTAAAATTGAGCGGGAATTTTTGTATCGGATTTCATTAACTTCATTAAACACCCCATGCGGGGAGCCCGTCAGAGTCAAGGTCAACCAAGCGATAAACTTTCTCGTTAAGTATTCAATGCTGAGCGAGCAAACCAAGAATATTTTCAGCGTACACCAGCTTGTCCAGGAGGTGATTCGAGACAAGTTGGCTAAATCAGGAGAAAAATTGTTTTTGGAAGCTGCTTTAGAAGCGATAATTAGTGAGGAAGATTTCCCTGATGAGTGTGCCAGCCACGCTTTGACAATTTTACGTCACACGTTAAACAATTTCAACTTTTTTGAAGCCCATGCTGAGCTGGTTTGTGAAATCTTGAGAAAAATGCGTCGGATGGGAATGTACGACCAATCCGTTGAATTTGGCATTGAAGCTTTAAAAAAGATTACACAATATTTTGGCGAGAACAAGAAATATGACAGAGCTCCGCGACGCATCGAAATGTTATTTAGCGAACAAAATGCCAATTCGGAAATTTCAAACGAGATTTTTGTAAAGTCTGAAAAGCCGTTTAGAAACGAGAAAGAAAAATTTCTCCTACTCTCAATTGAAACCATCATGGGGAACCTTTTTCAACAGAGTTGTGCATACAATTTTGTTTTAAAAGGGGGATTGGAACGACAAGGAGAGACTAATCCTCAGAATGGCAACAATTTCCCTCGTATAAAACAAGAGTACGACTCGCCTTTAGTTGAAAACGAGAGGTTGAATACCGCCAAGCAAATATTTGAAAAGTTAATCTTAATCTACGCGAAAATTGAAGGAAGTGAAAATAGTGAGGTGCTCAAGTTAAAGGAAAACATTTGGCGCATTCACTCCAAAAAAATTAAAAAAGAAAGTCCCAAATTAAAGAAAAACCTTCTTTCGAAATGGGAGACAAACGTCGATTTCTCCGCTTCTATTTGCAACCACCTGGCAACTGAACTTAATAAACAGGAATGGTTTGAAGAAGCTTTAGATATAATTGATAAAAACTACAACAAAATCAGAAAACGACTTGGGAGCCGGAACTTTGCAACTGTATTACTTCAAATTAACCGCAGAACTGCTTGTAGGGGTCTCAGGTATTTTAAACCACGAGGTCAAGGTCTACCAAAGCATGTTGCCCCATCATGTGAAAGAAATATTGGAGTTTGAAAAATACAAAAAAAGTTATCTAATTTTATAATCGTAAGTGGAAAGTTCATTGTTTGATGTTTAAAATAAGTATTACATGGTGTTGAGGCGAACTAACAGTTTTATTTAATTTTATTAGTCAAGTTCTGTTTAAAATCATGGCTAGCTTCGTTTATCTTGTTTGTAATTTTACGTTTTTACAAAAATACGTTGGGCAATTTAAAAGATAATTAAAATTTGTTGTCTACATATAACCCAATCAGCATTTACCAGAACAAGTCAATAAATTCTACTCTATATTTTATTAAATCCAATAATAAATTAAATTTTGTTGGATACCACAACCATGAAAATATAGTTTTTCACTACATTAACAAAATCATGTCAATAGTTCTCATTAAAATCCCGGTTGAATAATGCGCCCTAAAATTCATATCAAATTTGCAAATCGACCCTATCGTATTCACTTCCGGGAGTATTCCTTTAAACAACTTTGCCACAAATTTCGTCTCCATTCCTTTCCCCTTAGCCTGCATTAATCTCGCACCGATAACATTCTTCTTTAACAACTTTTTATTCAACTCTCCTCCATCCACTGCCAACGGAGCGAGAGAATAAAGTGCGAAAGCGCAGATAAAAGAAACGGTTGGGAAATACCAATAAATAAAAACTGAAAGATTGTGATAAAACCTAATTGAGATTACATTGCAAGCCACGAAAATAACAAACCCGCTGCATGCGAGAATAGAAGAAAGAAGGTAACAAGTTGGATAGACCATTCTTCCTCCGGCTATTCTATACGAATTATACGACCTTAAAAAGAACAAAATCTTAACCATTTTATTTATTCTACGCCCTCCTTTCAAATCCCAACAGTTCAGAAGCGACAGTCCTTTCCACTGCGTTTCCAGGGCGACCATCATAAAAGTAATGTAAATCATTAAAAACCTACCAGTTTCATAAACACAAATGGAAGAAAACCATAAACGAAGAAAAGGGAACAAAACAGAATTTAATTTTATATTAAATATCTTTAAAACCGTTGGAATAGACACAAAGAAAGGATCCAATTTTAGATAAAGAGCCGCCGCAGGAAAAAGAAACATTGTCGTGAGCAAAGTAAAGTTGAGTAGGGTTAAACAAAGTGAATAAAACCTCCACTTTTTACAACTCTTTTCATATTCAATTATGCCTTCTTCCATTCCATAAATTCTTGTTTGGCGTTCAAGTTTTTTAAGTAATTTTATAACTTGAATGAATCCCGGTATCACAGGGTCTAGGTTTACCGTAAAAACAAGAGCTCTAAGACAAATAAGGAAGATGCCGACAATTGGGAGAAAGCCGGAAACAATTCCAAGAGAAAAATTCGCCCTTCCTTTAAAAGCTTCGTGGGCAGCTAGAAGACATGAAGTGTTCCCCATGAAGGTCAAAATGAACATATTGAAATACCAACTCCAGTATCGTTGGGATTTTATTCCCAAGGTTGAATATTGCTGGGAAATCGAGTCCCATTCAAATGGTGGGTGGCTTGCAGGATAAATTTTGTTTAAAGTTTTTGTGTATAAATTACACACACTTGTGCAGTATAATTTTCCAGATGAATCCATTTTTTAACTGAAAAATTCTAGTCAACGGCAAATCCGAAACTAAAAAATGGGTTGCATTAAGGAATCGGGATCCAAACTTGCCTCATTAACACACGAATTACCAATTTACCTCACTCCCATATTGCCTCCTATATTGCCTCCCAACTTGCCTCACTGACACATATCCCTTCAACTTGCCTCAATCCCATATTACCTCTCAACTTGCCTCATTTACATGGTGTCCTCAACTTGCCTCACTCGCATATTGCCTCCCACCTTGCATCAATACCAAATTAAATATCATTTCAACTTGCATGAATCACATAGTACGTCCTACCAATCCCATAGTGTAAATGCGGCAAGTGGAGAGGTAATATGGAATTGAGGCAAGTTGAAGAGATCTGTGTGAGTGAAGCAAGTTGGGAGGCAATATAGGAGGCATAATGGGAGTGAGGCAAGTTGGTAATTCGTGTGTTAATGAGGCAAGTTTGGATCCCGATTCCTTAATGCAACCAAAAAATGAGAAGGGTAAATGACGCTAGTTTACCTATTTCTTAACTTCAGACAAGGCATTGCGAAATGCTTAACTTTTCCACTATTGATTGTTTCAAAAGTCCAGGTTTTTACAAAAACAGCTGAAAATCAATATTCTTAAAAACCTTTGCATTCAAAAACCAGGTATTCAGGTAATAATCACGTATAATTATTTTTATTTCATATCAGAACTCCTGCAATAATATTCAAACGTTTAAGCTTTACAAATGAGTAGTTTCAGTTGAAGAAAAATCAACCCATTTTCCTCTCAAAAGTCGCCTTTGAAAGAAATAATCAATAAATCAATCAGCTTTATTCCCACTCAAATCCATTTGGACGCCAGGAAGTTGTAAAATCTCTTTTCATTGTTGGCGTAACATTTAATTTCATGAATAGCTGTCCTACTCCGTTAAAAGTTGCCCACGGTTCGTATCTTTCATCCGGTCTTGGAGTTGGATTGCTGTGAAATTAACGTATTATTTAATTTATACCTTCAGTACAGTTATAAATTTATATAAAATCACATAAAATGGGTTTATTACCCAAACTTAGCAAAGTTTAACCACATATCAACAAATATTTCAGAAAAATGCGCATCATCTTCACTAAACGTAGCCGGAAAGTCAAATAAATAAAGCAGATCTGCAAAAACGATGATAAAAAATTAATTTTACTTTTAATTATCATTTAAAATTAGTTATTACCGTCTCCATGAGCTATTCCATGTTGAATCGGAACAGGAACCGGAAGCCTGTCAAATAAAATCGTGTTGTTGCTGTGATGCTCAAAAGAATAAAGATAAACCGGAAGATTTCTTCGGCTCAGTACCTCCGCCAGGTGAAGAACGGAAGATTTAAAAGCAAAGACAGATAATATCTATAAAAATTAAAACCGCGTTAAAATTATTTTAAAATATTCAATAAATAATTTAATTTTACATCAACAAGTCCTGGCATACTCTCCTCCCAACTTGATCGGTTCACCCCAGACAAATAAGCCATTTCAATACTGGAGCTCACTGCCCGATTAGCCTCGTCTTCTACTTCCCCCGCTACCTTAAGTAAATACGGAACGATCTGATTGCGCATGTAAGTCGCGTTCCTATCCAGCCCCAAGGGTCCCCATAAACTCATGTAAAACGTCGCCAGAGCAAGTGACCCTTCATGTTTTGTAACCCCCAGTATCACTGGAACATTCGGGATCTCATAACTTGTCATAATTTCCAACGGGGGTTTTGATAAGAAAGCTCCTTCATGTTCGTGTTCAATTGCGGGTCCCTTTCCAGGGCTCAGGCCTTGTCCGAGAATAATTCTTTGCCACGTACGGCTTCTCATACAAGTGGCTATTTCTTCGCTGGAAGTTGAAGGACAGCCGTAAACTCTAGCGGCTTCCTTTGCAGATTGCGTTGGATTTGCATCATAAACGCCGGCACTTAAGGTTGACCCGCTTTGTGCAATTATTCCGTGAAATAAATCCTGATTTTTCGTTAATGGGCTTATCATTTGCAAAAGGACTGAACCCGAACCGGCGCTTTCTCCAAACAGAGTTACGTTCCTGGGATTGCCCCCAAATTTAGCGATATTATCCTGCACCCATTTAATAGCAAGGGTTTGATCTTTCAGGCCGTTATTTCCGGCGATTACGTCATCTCCCGTGCTGAAGAACCCGAGAATTCCTAAACGGTAATGGGGCACAACCAGAACGACCTCACCTCGGGCGAGTAATCTTAAAGCTGTGTATTCATAAGAACTGCCTCCTGTGAAGCCACCGCCGTGAATAAAAACCATCACTGGAAGGTTGGCATTCTCTACGTTTTCAATCTAATTTATAATATTTTTATCAGCGTTTCAGTAATTTAGATTAATAAAATTTTTATATTAAACATTAAACCTGAGGTTGATAAACATTAAGATACAGGCAGTCCTCATCCATTTTAATTCCCGTTCCAGCCGGAGGACTTCCAGCTTGGGGGCACCAGTTTGGCATCTGTGTAGCATTCAAAGTATCCGTCCATGATTGAGGCGGTTGTGGTGGCCGGAAGCGAAGCTCGCCAACTGGAGGAGCCGCAAATGGAATCCCGAGAAACTGGCAAGTCTTTCTGTTTAGATTTACTGTATCTCCAACGCTACCAATTACTCTTCCGTCACGCAGTGTTACGTCACAGTCGCTTGCTTGACCTTGGCAGAATTCCAAATTGGTTCCCAGGAAGACAACGGAAGCAGTAAAGAAGAAATTATAAACGGCATTACCCATTATTATTTATTTGTGTGAAAAACTAAATATTTCTGGAATCAATTTAACTCAACAACTTTTTAAAGCCAGAATTATTGAAAGAATAACAATTTTTAGTAGAATATTACATCTTATCACTACAATTATCATTTTCATAATATTAACGTATGGGTTTTCCAATTAAATTAAATTTTGTACGTTATCAAATATTGCAAAATGTTTTTAAAATAAATGTTAAATCTTTTATCCGCGAAGCTAGAGATACCACAGATATCAACAGGATTCATTTTTATCTTATCATATTTACGTGCATTATCATAACTTGACTAAAAGATAAACCAAAGTAGTATAATATTCCAGATTGCGCAATTCATTCTGCATTAAAAACTACAGAATAGTTACTTTCAGAATTTATTTAAGATTGATCATTAAATTATTAGTTACTTAAATTAAAAAGCATTTATTAAAATCTCAAAGCACTTTTTGCTATTTGGCTATGCTTAATGTGTAACACGCGGCTACGAAGATGAACGAAATTAATGAAATCGGTGTATCTTATCATTTTATTCAAAATTACGTGTTAAATCGCATTATGGCATGCCAATGGGATTCGTGTATATGTAGTTCTTCATACATAAATTTTATTCCATTAAGGACAGGAAAATTCAAAAATGTTGGTTTTTAAAGTCTACCAAGTCCAGTCAAAGTTTTGCGCAAACTACTAAAGACTAATCAAGCAAACCAGTATAATACACTGGGTCAGTTAAATTCAAAAAATGAGTAATTCATGATTACGCAATCGCCATTATCTTTTATTAACTCTAAATGACATTTTGGTCACAAGATATTGATATTTTCCCACGGATGGGACCAAAGCCAAACATTTCCGCGTAACGGTAATAAGCCAATAAGCGTATGTACGTATTCAATCTTTTAACCCATTTAGGTTTTATACGCACAGCCATACACATTTAAATATTATTCCGCAAATAATTTTTGTATACAAGAATTAATTAACTTTTAAAACAAAAATATGGAGTCCCATCAAATTGATTTAATTAGGTCTTGTTATTCAACCCTAATTAGTAAAACACACTGTCATCATGAACTACTTATTTATTTTCACGAGAAGCAAGTTTTACACATGAACGACATAGAAGACATTGTAAGGTTTTTAATTATTGGTTTGAATAAAAGTACAATTAACAAAAAGAAACTTTTTCCAACAGGAAAACAAAAAAGAAGGAACAGAGAGGTCAACTAAATTTTACAAAATAATTCAAACAAGAGTAAACGCCTTTCCAATTTTGCTCCAAGCACTTAAAGAATACAAGCAGAGTGGAGCTTATCAGCTTTTAACGAGTAAGCCATTACCACAAGGGAAAGGCTTATCCATAGAAGAAACAACAGTTGAACTCAAGCATTCAATATCATCTAACTGCAGCATTTTGTTTGACGTGAGCAATCCCACTCCAGTTTTTACCGGAAGAAGAACAAAACTAGACTATCTTCACGAAATTATAAAAAATAGCCAATTTGCTGGGGAAAACTCTACCTCAAGGTTAACTATTATCGCTGGCCTTGGGGGAATAGGAAAAACACAATTTGTAAGGCAATTCGTCAAAGAGAATGCTGGCAATTTTGACGCTGTTCTCTGGTTTAATGGAGAATCTGAAGCTAGCTTGGCAGATTCGTTTAAAAGACTCGCAACCGAAAAGCTTTTGTTATCCACTAACGATGGAAATGGGATGGAGAAATCGCTCAAAGCAATTGCGGAAGATATTTGTAAACAATTTGAAGAAAAAAGAGTACTTTTTGTTTACGACAACATTGAAATTGGGATAACTAAGTCATTCAAAGAAATCTATTCAATTATTAAAAAATACCCCAAAAGTCATAATTTAGTTACTTCGCGATGTGGGAAATGGAGCGTTGGGGTTAGTGAAATGAGGGTAATAAATCTCAACGTACTTTCGGATGAAGAAGGAATATTTATGGTTAAAAAAGGACTTGGGATTGAAGGTAAATTCTCAAACGAGCAAGATAACATCCACGAGTTAGTATCCATGTTGGGAAAATTCCCTTTAGCTTTGGAGCAAGCCATTGCTTATATTTCCCATCAAAAAGAAATTCATGAATATTCCATTTTGAATTATTTAGAAGAATTTACACGAAACCGAGAGAAACTGCTTTCATATCAAGACAAAGATTTAGTCGATGAAACATACAAACTTACAACAGCTAGTGCTTGGAGGCTAACAATGGAGAAAATTAAAGATGATCCGGAGTATGGTCAACAAGCAATGAAAATACTAAACATTATCGCTTTTTTAGGTCCAGACAAAATCCAACGAGATTTTTTCTATCGCTTACCACCCAAGCAAATATGTGAAAACAACGTTAAAGAAAAAGTAAACGAAGCCGTCAACCTTCTTGTGAAATATTCAATGTTAAACGCAGAGAACAAACAAGAGACTTTAAGCATACACCGCTTGGTGCAAGAATTCATTAGAATTGAGCTTATTCGGAAAGGACCTCTTGTCAAGCTTATAATAAAAGAGGCTATATTTATGTTGCGAGGTAATTCCGACAAAGATTTTCCAGAGGAATGTGTTAATCATGCTTTGGTTACCCGACGACTTCACCTAAATCTCAACCAGTCGAAACCAGTTACACTACATGCTGAAGCTATGTTTGATATTTTACGAAAAATGAGAAAAATGGGAATGCACGATGAAGCACTTAAGTTTGGATATGAACTAAAAGAAACAATTATCCAGTGTTTTGGTGAGGACAATGCTTTTTATTACAGAATTCAACGTAGAATTGCAATATTATTGAGTGACAAAGGTAATTACGACACTTCAAAAACCATCCTACAAGATATTCTATACAAGGTTAAAAAACATTTTGGAGAGAGTGAGCTCTTAAATGATACTAGAGACGCGCTTGCAAACGTATTGGCTAGGAGTGGTAGATGTGCAGCGGCTTTAAAGATTCAAAAATACTTACTTAAAAAAAGAAGACAGATGTTTGAAGTAAACGACCCAATTTTACTGAGAACGGAACGGGAATACGGTCAAACTTTAATGGAAAATGGGAGACGAAATGAAGCAAAAGAAATATTTAAAGGGCTTTGTACGCTTTACAAAAGAAGTGAAGGTGAGGATGGAATAAATGTGTTAAAAATGAGAAAAAACATTGCCCGACTTCAATCCTTCCAGGGTTATCACGTCAAGTGCTTAAAAACGATTGAAGAAATACACGAAAAGCTGCTACCTCGATGGGAAGAAAACGCTACATTTTTTGCTTGCACATGCTATACATTAGCAGGCCAGTTGAATAAGCTTAATCGACACAAGGACGCGTTGAAATTCTTTGACGAGAATTACAACAAAATAAAAAACCGTCTTGGAAGCCAACATTTTAGAACTATATTATTTGAAATTAATCGTGCTCATGCATACCGTGGACTAGGAAAGTTAGATGAAGCCCTTAGTATTTACAAATCCGTTCATTCCGGCCTTGTTACTCTTTCTGGGGCATATAGCAACAATGCACACTACGCCAAATGTCACATTGCCATTACAATGTCTTTCTTAGGTGAGCATCAGGAAGCGTTGGGATTGTTTGAAGATATTTTGCGCAAGATTGAAAACCCAGAGGAGTATCAAAAGTACAAAGTTTATATAAAACGGGAATACGCACTTGCGTTAGAAAGGTCACGAAGCAACTTGCCGGAAGCATTAGATATGTTAATTGGGTTAAAAAAGGCAATAAAAGATTCTTGTGGGGAGTACACTCCGATTTTTAAGCAAAATTTGGAGGATATAAGTAGGATTCGACACAAAATGAACAGGTGGGATAAGATTTTTTCCAAATATATCTATCTTTAGATAATATTGATAAACGTTATCACAAACGCTGATAATAATATTTTCTTTTTGTTTTTCAGTGAGATCCCCACAAAATTGGATAGATTAATAATGATAATAATTTTAATTTCGTTTGTGTTATTGTGGTACCGATAAAATAATTTGTAAACTTGCATTGATCAAACTGAAAATAAATATTTTATCAAGCTTTGATAACAAAATAGGCCGTTGTTGGTTGATGACAAAAAAATCTGAAAGCTTACCAGGACGGCATGAGAAGCTCACAGCTAGCTTTTCAGAGCTTATCATTTTGGATAAGCTGGCAACTGTTGCTGATATCCCCTGCTAAATTATTCTTTTATTAAATGAAATGCACTACGCGGAATAATAAATTTCACCCGTTATTGAATGATGTGGCGTTCCACGTCATCTTTTGGCCATGCCGGCATACAATTGACGTGTTTTAATGCAATTGTTTTAAGCAATTTTTCACTTATTTTCCTCATTAGTGTCATAAATCGTGACTCAATCAGTCTACTTGTTTTATAAAAGTTGTAGAGCCCCTTGCTCTCTCTCCACTTATGTCCGATGACAATGCGAATAAAACTTATTCTAGCCAAATTAAAATAATTAATCGTACGCAATTTAAATGTTCGTTTCCAATTTCTACTTTATATAACTTGCT
>JAANSO010003251.1:0-11804 GCA_036507315.1 Lepidocyrtus fimetarius | reverse complement strand
TGTTGATGGAAACTTTTCCTATTCCTAAAATGAAGGCAATAAATCAGTTTTTAGTTTTCCTAGAAATTCTAGGAATTTTTACGCTGGTCAATGGTGCCGTTTCAAATTCTCTTTTTGCAGATAATGAAGACGGAAAGCTGACTGTAGTAAGTAAATCATCCTTTTATGTTTAGTTTAAATTACAGCGATAATTGTAAAAGCGTGTCTATTCTAAAATTGTAATTGATTAATCATACGTTTAGCCCGAGCTGATAGAAAAATATGAATATCCAGTAGAAATTCACAACGTAACCACCGCGGATGGGTATATCCTTACCATCCATAGAATTCCATATGGAAGGAAATGCGGCCCAGGGGAAGGGAAACGGGTAGTTTGGCTTCAACATGGCCTTTTAGGAGATTCATCTAATTGGATTGTGGCTGGTCCAGAGAAAGGATTAGGTAAAATTCATTTAAATTGATTTGCTTAAAAAATTACAGACTAATGTTACACATATTCTTTATTTTTTTGCAGGCTATAATTTAGCAGATGAATGCTATGATGTTCTGGATGGGAAATTACAGAGGAAATAGATACTCCAGAAGTCATGTTAGCTTTAATCCGGATGTTGATAAGGAAGCTTTTTGGACATACAGTTGGAACGAAATTGGAATGAATGGTAGTTCTTTCCAGCAATCTTAGCTTATTGCATTTAAAAATGATAATTTTGTATATAAATTTTGTGTTTGGTTTTGGAAATGTTCAGATATTCCAGCATTCATTGATTATGTGTTAGAGCAAACTGGGGTAGATGGAATTTATTACATTGGCCATTCTATGGGCACAACAGGTTTCTGGGTAACCATGTCAGAACGACCGGAATATAATTCAAAAATCAAACTGATGAGTGCTTTCGCACCTGTGGCGTTTACTGAGGTATTAAAATTGACTTGGTTAGCATAGAAAATTGCAAAGAGATTTAATCCACTTATTAAAATATTTTTATATAATTCCCAGCACATGATTAGTCCAATCAATATTCTGGCTAATATTGATGAGCAAATTGAGGTTAGTGCATATTAAAATATGGTTAAAAATTACCTAATTTAGTTTTCAATTAAATTGGGTTTTTAAAATTATTATTTGCAGTGGTTCTTGAGTATTATGGGAATTTATGAATTTCTACCAAACACAGAGTTTATGGGATTAATTGGCCAAACCGTTTGTCACCAAAATAGTCCAATCAAAGAACTTTGCAGTAATGTAATCTTTCTTATTGCTGGATACAATGTTGATCAATTGGAACCCGTAAGCAATTACCACTCACAATAAAACTTATTTTAACCAATTACCTCGAGAAAACAAATAATATACTGTGTAATAAAATAATTATAGGAAATAGTTATAAAAGAACTTTGCAGTAATGTAATCTTTCTGATTGCTGGATACAATGTTGACCAATTGGAACCCGTAAACAATTACAACTCATAATTAAAACTCATTTTAACCAATTACTTCCAGAAACCAGATAATATACTGTAATAAAATAATTATAGGAAATAGTTCCAACTTTGCTTGGTCACATGCCATCAGGGGCATCGGTTCGCAGTTTGGTACATTACGCTCAAGGAGTAATTTCCAAAGCTTTTAGAAAGTACGACTATGGCAGAGAAGGGAATTTGCAACATTATGGGCAACCAAACCCACCTGAATATGACATTTCCAAAATTACCTGCCCAGTTGCATTCTATTGGGGTAAGAATTGTATTTTTAAAACGATCTATTGCTCATAAATTCTTTTGATAAGGGATTAGTTTACTTATATTCAAATTTAATTGCACTTTTTAAAATTCTCTTAAAAGGAAATAATGACTGGCTCGGAGCTCCAGCCGTAAGACTAAAATCAGTTTTTAAACATTTGTTTTCATTTTATTTTTGCTACTTTTATATTCTAATTTTTTATTTATAATATTTTGCAGGACACATACAGAACTGCCGAATTGATGCCATAACCTGCAACTCATGCACAGGGTGAATCACGATTTCTACAATCATCTCGACTTTCTTTGGGCAAAGGACAACTTGAGTTTATTGAATAACAAAACCATTGAATTCATGAAACAATTTTAATATAATTTATCTGAATGAATTTAATCAAAGTTCGCATTTCATTTTAGACAAAGCTTTTAATAAACAGTATAATCAGTTTTATCTTAGCATGAGAATGCAAAAATGAACTTGAATCATTCATATGATTGCCGTTTTCATTAGTTTCACATCATTCTTATCTTATTGGAGATGTTGGTTTTTGCGCAGTTTTGTTAAATGAGTAATGGAACACTTGCATTGAGTAATAATTATATTTACATACTAGAAGTAATTTAGCAATACAGTTCCATGTATTAGACACATAAACTAATATCACCACATGACACCAAAACTGATTGGAATGAGAGTGATTGCTTGCTAGTGACAGCTTTTTAGTTTGTTTTCTATAGCACTTTTAAGGAGGCAATATATACTACAAATATTAAGAAATATAAAAAGTGCAGCAATGAAGGAAGTTTTAAGATCTAACTGCAGTTGATGACGTGTTGATGGCATAGACAAATCACCAACAGACAAAAGTTCTTTCGGTGCAGGATTTTTCCAGCTTTTTTGTCAAAGTCCACAGGAAATTCATCTATTTCGACCATATTTTTTGCAGTTCGTGATTTTTGGTCGTTTATTTCATCAGGCTAGATGTGTGACTGCACAAGTATACATCAGTTCAGTTATAGTCTTCTAGTTATTTCTCAGTTAGGAAACGGCTTTAGTTTATTATTCTGGTGAAATAAAAGAATAATGTATAAAACTATACAAAACGATTGATCAGTACATTTGAATATGCACTATTGAGCAGAGACTATCAAAAAATGTTGCAGCCATATTTTCCTTTCAGTTTCTTGTTTCTAAGAGCTTACTTGAAAGTGAGGAAATGATGAGCAAGCAAGAACAAGCATTTTTTGTTATGAAAAAGAAAAGTCTCATGGAAGAATAAGAAAAAGCAATGTCAGTTGGATTGATTGCATTTATTTTCCCTCGGACATGTCTTCGTCCTCTTTCCACTACGATCACTTCCTTTCTTTTGATGTTGCCCATCTCAAGTGAAGGAAGTGTCCGTACATTTTACTCACGAGGATAATTTATATCGTTTACTTGCGACTATTTTGCTGCTGAATACTTTCTCTTTATATAGGTATCCAGCATACGAGTGTATACCTAATCCTATTCTAATGTGGAGGACAGTCGGAAAAATGAAAAATCTTGAACAGTTGAACATCCGCTTCCTTGTCAGTTATTGCTTGCTATCCATTCATCTAACGGCTAAAGTGTAATGACCAAAATGAGTGTAACGTTGCTGTGGCAGATAGTAAATTACGTAGAAAACCAGCTAAATGAGAACCACCTTACTTTAGTTCAACCTTCAGACTTTTTGAAATCAGACCCGTTATTACATGACAAAGGCAAAGTCTTTTTTGTTTGATACGTAGGCGTAGTCACGGTAAAAGTTTTCCATGTGTTTTCTCATTAAATGTTCATAGTCATCTGTTTTCATTGGATTGGACATGCTTACATTCATTTCAGTTTGAATACAAAGAAAAGAAATTTTTAGTTTCAAGTTTTCTGAATGTGTCCACTCCAAGTATGCTGGCATTATACTGCTCCAAGCTTGAAAAGGTTGCCAAAATGCAATAACTAGGAATGAAACTTGATTTTTTACTAATTCTGACTAACAAGTTCACGAATTAAAAATATATTTATTTAGGTACAGTAGTATAGTCTTTGCAACTGAATATATTTGGTAAAAGCAAGAGAAAATTCCTTTTGACATAAATTAAACACACGACGTCCTTTCTTAATACCCAACGCATTTTCTGAAAAGCGAAAGTTACTTGAAATGATTATTCTTTTAAGAAGAAAACACAAAATAGCATAAATTTAAAAATACCATTTCACACCTCCTTACAAATTTTTTATATTTAAATTCGTTTTTGTTTGTAAACAATTACAAAACTTTTCTCATGCTTTACATATTGTGACTGATGTTACTATTAAAAGTTAACTCGAGTTTAATCAAAAGTCTGTCAATTTACAGTTGTAAAAAAGTAAACCTAATGCATTATTATGGTTCGAGAAGTTTTCATTTACTGTAAAGCCTGCTGCATAAGTTTGACGTTTCTAAAGAGTGTTTTTCCAAAAGTTTTATTCTTAAAAAGTTCATTTTGTTTAATTATTGTATAGCAAGTATATTGCCATTAGAATCCTTGAAAAAGTTAAGCATTTCCGACGGTAATAAAGGGAAAAGTATGAAAAGCAGTTTATGGCTCATGAAGGTTTCCTCATGGTCACAATTTTGAAACGCAAATAAATAGAAGATGGGGAGTTTTACTTTTCCTCCAAGAAAAGTGAGAAATTTGTACCCGGAAATGGGTTTCCTTGTTTCTTTCTATTACATTAATGTACATTTTGTAAGCAAACATGTTGGAGAAAATGGTCGAAAAATGTAAAACAAAGTGGCTTGTATGTCCACGGAAGACTGTCAAGACTTATAATCCTCCCAAATCTTTTTTACTTGTTTAATATTAACGGGACGGGACTAGTTGAACATATCTAGGCACAAGTGCAACAAAGAGTAATTATCAAGTTGAAAACAGCGCATTAAATCTTTTAGCTACAATGTAAACTTAAAAACATGCTTTCATCTAAGGGAGTGCTGCAAGTTATTAAAAACAAGAAAGTCAGTGTAGACTGTAGACTGAAAGGGCTTCCCTTATGGTCCAAGAATTTCACTTCTTTCCACCCTTGAAAATAACTTTTTTGTACTTCTACAACTTTCCTCATATTGTTGGCTTTTATTTACCCGGTTTGAAGTGTTTCCTTGTCACTTGTAGCCAGCTGTATATAATATCGCAGTTATGCAACTAAGAACCCTGCTGCTCCTGTTACTCATGATGAAATTTTAAACCGATGCAGGGACGACTGCATCGCTCATTCATTCCAAATAACGATACGATGTCTTTTTTGCTTACCAACAAAGTACCTAATTTTAAAAAAGCAATAAGCATATTGTACGAAAGGGTGCAAAAGCTACAAAATCCTCTCTAGAGTATCGACAGGTTTGGCTCGGTATCAGTTTCATGTCCTAAGTGAAACCGATACGGGTAAAAAGTAAAGGAAAAAGGGAAGAAGAACTAAGAAAACATATGGTCTGGATGGAAGAATGTTTTTTTTACAGATACATATACCTATTTGGAGAAATTAAAACTTTTAGGGAGTTTACGAATACACAATTTCCATTATTAGTCGACAAAGCAATAGTGGAAGTTTTGTCTAATGGGTGCTTGTTAACCTCCTGAGAAATTCATCAGTGAAAGATTTAATTTTTTTAACTTGTATAATAGTCATAAATAATTATCCGATTTTGATTTGATCTCTTTTCCCATTTTAGAAACTTTCCCTATCTACACAAGCATTAATCAACAATAGAAGTACTTTTTTATATGCTTTGATTTCTGTATAGGGGCAATGATGCGTATGAAATGATTAGTGATTTAAAAATTGCTTCCCATTAAACCCCGTAAATTATGACTTCCTTATCTTGCTTCTTTCAACTAAATTACACCTATCATTATCATTTCAAGAACTGGAATGGTTTTCTTTCAATAACAGACATTTTCAACTGTTCTATATAAAAAAGTAAAAAGGATATGGCACTGAAGGAAAAAGCAAATATTTTTACTGAAATTGAAAGACTACCATGCAATCAAATCTAATGAGGAAGT
This sequence comes from Lepidocyrtus fimetarius, assembly GCA_036507315.1. Taxonomy (NCBI): domain Eukaryota; kingdom Metazoa; phylum Arthropoda; class Collembola; order Entomobryomorpha; family Entomobryidae; genus Lepidocyrtus; species Lepidocyrtus fimetarius. Next base: position 5,999 of record JAANSO010003251.1, on the reverse strand, counting down.
GACACGCCTTATCTTGCCACCCTTTGTTAAATTATATTTCTTTGGACTGATGTAGGGCTGTCATAATGATCCGGTAATTGAATCTGGCAGGGTTTCATTTGCAATGTCAGTAACGACATAAACGAAATGAAAAGTCATGTACCATTCCCAAAAACGCAAGCTGCTTAATTGTGTCGTGCCCACCAAAAAAATGCTTTAATTTATGCTTTTTGTAAAAACGACATCGTGTCTACAGTAGATTATGTCTAAATCTTGTTCTTGTGCATAATTTTATTACTTCTTTCTTAAATTCTTGTGAATGAATATAAAAATCATTTCATTTTCTATAATAATTTCTAATATCAAATACAGTTAAGCAGTCTTAAATGCTATTTCTGGCCACTCGGCCACCGATAATAAGTCCGTGTTCATTTTATTATACGAATTACATTTGTACCTTATTACTATTTTTGTTTAAAGGCAGAGCTATCTTTTAAAAAAATGTCATCAAACTGAACTAAAAAACGTCAGTAGCAGGGTGTCATCCATGCGTATTCTTTCATCCATGACTGTGCCTGCATGCCAGTTCTTTTCTCCACAAGCAATTTCATTAATTTTAATTTTGAGTCCATGCTTGTTTCACCCATCCAACATTTCCTCATCAATTTGAACGAAAATAATTAAAATCCAAAAGTTTCATAATGCAGTGTTACCCCTTTCCCATTTGTTTACTGCTATGACAAACCCTTTCCGTTTTTTATATATCTTGAATTCATTTTAAGCAGACTTGTTTTTACTTTTTACTATCTCGTTTCCCTGCAGTTAGCTTTATCCTATCGCCTTGTCCTATTGTCCTATGACCAAACTGATTTGTTAACTTTTCACCAGCATTTGTCTCTACAATCAAGATTCAAATGTGGGACAATGATTCGATGTTGGGGACGTAATGCAGTGCTGAGCAAGCCACCCTGCTTAGCATCCTTCTTCCGAATTTTATCACTTATTTAGCGGTAGCACATGCAATCCGAAAGAAATTCATTTTAAAAACGATTTGTATATAAAAATATCTGCGTTGTTATGCAAATTAGGACCGCATGCTGATCACAATCATTATTACACTACACAAAAAACATACTTTGTTTTTCCTGTCACAGATGGGGAGAAAAATGAGATGAACAATGCACAAGAGAAAGCGCGAAATTCTTGTGTTAGAATCCTCCATTACTCAACTCTTTTTCCACTCGGATTTACTAAAACTAAAGTGATTGAACAAATATGCACTTGTAACGGTTCTGGTATAGAAAGAACAATTTAATTACTCTGAAAACTTTTTATAAACATTCCAACGGTGCGAATAAAATACCTATAACAAAAAGCATAAAGTTATCGTAGATTTTTTAAATATCTATGTGGAAACTACTGTTGCAGTGCAGCACATTTCATCAAACGTTTCTATCCATTTTAATAATTGAATGGGTGTACTCTATTTTTCCAAGGTTTCCCAACATTATTTTCCCAAAAACGGTTCTTACATTACACACAATGCAACTGTGTTAATCTCCGTGAATTCCCGCTTCTTAAAATTACTTGAACCATCATGTTCCGCCCGGGTTTCAACTTTTCCTTATTGATGTATAAACCGTTAGGTATGTCAAATATTCCTTAATATTATTAAATAAGGATAAAAGACGTGGTCAATAAATGTGGAATAACAAGATAATCTAGATTTGTGGGACTATACCTGTCATGTTAAACCATATTCCCAGATTTTCACTTTGTCTGATCACATCTATAGATGTATAAACAAATATTTATACGCATTTTGCAGTAGAAATGCACCAAACAGAAAAACTACTACCACAAGGGCAAATTTATAACAATAAAGAAAGAAGGTTTTCAACTTTCTTTCTATGTCTACTAAAACTTGTGCGATATTTATTTATTTGTAGTACGTACTTTATGTTATGCCCTTTTCTCCTCCACCATCCATTCATTCACTTTATGTATCTTCCTGTGGTTGACTCTGTGAGTCATTCATTCGATTCAAAGACTCTTGTCAAGATGCAAGACAACTTTAAAAGAAGAAAAAACGGAGAAAATAAAGCAGTATTATTAGATTTTTTTGGAAAGGAACTTAACCAAAAACAAATGACCATTGGTTAGTGCTCAGGACACACAGAAAAATAGAAGAGGGCTTAATACATTTCACGCTCACTTCTCCTTAGGGACTTAATGCATTTTTTGGGGTGGACGAGGAGAAGAGATGTCTTCCCGTGTGAGTGAAATATATATATTTTGTGATCCACCGTGTATATTACTCTCATCGACTGAGATTTTATTACATTTACTCAACGAAAACCAACAAAACTTGGTTATGGTGAAATGGTTAACGAAAGAGTCTGTGGAGATATAATAAATACTTATAAAGCTTTGTTTACAAAGAGGAGAAGGAGTGCAACACTATCATAAACTAAATTGTCGTGTGGTGCAGTGGCGATGGGAAGGCCTAGAATAAAATAAGTAAATCCGGTGCATCTGTCGCTCGCTCAGTTGGCTTGCCATCAAAGCAGCTTGTCACTGGGTTGCCTGGTTTTTACAAAATAAAATGCTTTGTTTTGTCAAGAGCCTCAACCTCTACTTGAAATCAGTCTTGGTCCATTCCTGTGTAGAGATGTTAGAGCTCAAACTACTCTAGCCAAGGACGGTGAAAGTAGAAAACAAATCCTTTCTTCAAGTTGCAAGTAAGCAAAATGAAATCTATAAAATGCAACGCAGTCTGGAAAAGAGAAAGTATTAACATGCTTCCAAACTATTTTCAATATCAAGATAAAGTAATATGCCGGCTTTGTTTCCTTGAGAGGAAAAACTATTTATATCTAAAGAAAAACCAAAACCACATTCAGCTGAAATGTGAAAAGGGGTCTTAAGAATAGTGAAATGTGCTTTTCCGCCAAGTTAATTCCTTCTTTAATTTTATGTCTACTATATTTCTTAAGTACTGCATCAAATAAATATCCTTTTGAGAAATCAAGTTTACAGGAACATCGCAAAAATCTTAAAGTAGTTTTTTTGAAGGCTTATTCTCAATGCCGGTTTTAGCATTGGTTCAACTGGGTAGACAAAGGTGACGCTAGTTAGTATTGCAGGCCTCAGCTCAGCATTTCAACTGCTACCTTTCTTAAATATATTCGAGTAAAACCCAGCAAACGTTAGTTTTTACTTTCTTGGATTTTGAAAACTGCTTCATATGCTAATATTGTTATTATATGTTATGCAATAAAACAAACATTTCATAGAAAAAGTAACGTAATGTGCACTGCGTTAAGAAATTTTAAAATCATTTTCCTGGTAAACTTATTTTCTTTGTACAAGTTCAAAGAAATTGAAAATCTGGATATTCTTTCCTACACAGCTTAGGTATACCAGATTGGATTATTAAAGTGGATGTATCACCATCCCAGAAGGATAGAAAAAACTACGAAAATTTCTCCAGGGGATTTCTGATTTAACTTAAGTCAAAAGATATTTACTCTGAAGAGATTTAAAAGGAATGCAAATAAACTTTTGCTGATTCAGTTCAACTTCTGCATTTTAGGTAGAGATTTAAAATAATATGAGTCTCAAATAATAATATTTTTTTAATTTGAACTTTTTTATTTTTAAAATAATAGTAATTTTCCAAGGTTGCAATCTTTCAAACGTAAACGCAAACTTTTTAAAAACAGAGAGAAAGGAAAGCATAAAGTAAATTCATGAAAGAGTTGTAAATAAATCAGAACTATGACGCAATAACCTTTGGAATCGAGAAGATGTTTCGCCCGTTTTCGTCGTCATTTGAGTAATTTAGAAAAGTTTTAAAATCCACCTCCTTTCCAACTTCAACGCAACTGTCGAGTTTATGAGTCAGTTCCTTTACTTTTCAGCAAATTACTTGCACAGCAATGAGCACTTGCATTACATTACAGTATACTTATCAAAAGAAACTTATTTAAAACTATACAGTTTAAAAACGCTTCACAGGAATTCTTTTAAACCACCTGGTTGCGCTCATCCACGCATTAACAGTCCGCGATAGCAAACAAAGTAACTAAATTAAAGTATATTTGCAAAACTGCAACAACTCAAACCATAGATTTGCATTATTTTTTAATTGCAACAAAAAGTTAAGTAACTGCGCGAATTTGTTTAAATGTTATATCATCAATAATTATCAATAATAGAACAAACTTGGGATAGTAAAGAAAGTAGACAGAAATGGCTCATTATCCTACCTTCACTTTTACATAAGTGTCAATAAAACAATATTTTAAAAATACTTATTGATTTTGGTGCACGTATGCTTCATGAAAACTTTAAAAATTTTCAAAGTAAGATGTTTCCTTTCATGACACTCTTTCCTCCACACAGTTTGAAGATTATAATTTTTCATATTTTTCTTTTGGTTATTACAAAGTTTCATAATTAGGTATTCCAGTTTGTGCTGCAAATTGCCAACTGATGCATTTTGCTTTCACTTGGACTCATTGCAAAATTATCTCAACATTGATTTAGTAAAGTATTGTTCTTATTATCCCTTTCATGCAGATGGGGAACGATTCTAATTTTATCTAGTTCAAGTTTGATCGACCAACCCATCTGTTAGCATTTGTTCTACTTGTAAAAAATTAATAAGTTTCTTTCTGATCACTGAAGGGCAACAAACAACGTGTTTTGTTTGCAGTTTGTTGCAGAAACTCAGCCATATTTTTGCAAACAGACAAAGTTTGGGTTTTGTAAACATTTTATCTAATAAAAGTAACTTTTTTCAGTTGCAGGTCGGCCAGTTGAAAGGAAAACTTTGAAGGTTAATTTTAGGATTGCTCAAATAAATTCTACTATTGCTTGGTTCATTATTTTCAACCTGGATTTCTTTACTGTAAATCAATAAAATAATCTTGTACAATTGAAGTAATTGTGATTTAATAGAGAATTGTAAACAAAAATATCGATTTTAGCGAGTTAGTAACAAAGGTCTAACTTCTGCGCTTTTCTAATTCACGCTTAAGTCGATTTTTAATAATGAATAACAGTTGCGTTTTGTATTGACGCCAATTTTGTGACTTGATTTGCAGCATCTCGGAAATAAAAAACGCTTCATTTTAAAGAACTACTAGAATCGTTTAACCTTTGTATAAAACTCTACGAATCTAAATGTAATATTGATGATAGAATTTGTTTAAAATAACGCTATTTTTTCTGCCCAATGAATGTTCTTTTCAACCATTTTTTCAATTCTACAAAATCATTACGCGATAAAATATACTTTCCATATAAAGAATGTAAGAGAAAGTCAAGAGAAAGAAAGCGAATTGGAAAAAGAGCCGATGTCAAAAGGGGAAAGTAAATGTAAAACATGTCTACACATTTACCTGTTAATACAGTGTTTCTTTTCAAAATGTGGAAATCTTCAAGCTTACTTTCCCCTGTTGTATAAAGTAAACCTTGCTCAAGATTGTGATGAAGGTTTTAAAATGCAAGTTGAGTGCATCTAACGTCACGTTTTCAAAACTTTGTAACTTACTCTACTTAACATATCCAAATCTGTCGGAAAATTGCATAAAAGACTGTAAATGAGTGTTTTATATTGTTGGGGTCGATTTACGGTAAAGAGTATTCCAGGTAACTTACCCAATCGTAGCTGATAGTAGAATCGAAATATTTTTCGTGTGAGTATAGCAATGAAGAAACATTATATTACTGTTATATCATTTTCAGTATTTCCAGCATTTCATTTTAAATAAATTTAAAAATCATCCTCTCCAAAGAATTTGAAAGCTAGGAAGTATTTTACTTTCTGTCTGTATCTTGTCCTCGTCTGACTTGAATTGGACAGAAGACAAAACACATTATCATAAAAGACGCGAAAGAATGTAGCAGCCCCTTCTTCTCAAAACCAGACTTTTTCTTCTTTGCTTGTTATGTACGCCCTGACACTTTTCATGTCGTTATGTCAAGTTTTACGCACTCCGCCAAGTTTTTTA